>OY757918.1:114081626-114219498 GCA_963585895.1 Sepioteuthis lessoniana
CATACAAATATGTAGCCCTGCATCATGTTTGAGGTAAATGCAACTTTGCCACAAGTGGTCAAAGTCTCATCCCAAGTGAAATCTACAATCTTGAATATTGATTTTAAACTCCATCAGATTCTCTTGACTTGTAAGGTTTGTATGGCTTAAGATATGCCTGCCACAATTAATCAAGTCCAGTTTCTTTATGGTTTTGGACCATTGCAATATATTTTCTTTTGAATCATACATTCAAAAGAGAACTTCTGATATATACATGTACTGAATATATATATATATATATGTTGAGGCAGATTTTTCTTTCTAGTTTATAGGCATATAACTTCATGGCATTAGAATAAAAGTTTCTTGAGAAAATCATAGAATTCAAAGTAGAAACATTTAGGAACTACATCAGAATTATACTCATTTTTACATTTAAAGTTAGATATATATTCTAAATTATATGAATACTGAAACCAAGATATATCTAGTGAATGTAGACCAACTGAGTTTTGACTGGTTAATAAATATTTCTTTGATTAGTTTTAGTTATGGGTAAAATAATATGATAAAATCTCTGTATATATATTAGGTAATCTTGTTTAATGGGATATTATATATGCCAATATAAACAAATTTACATATCATGAATTGAACATTTATCAAAATAGATAAAGAGGATGTCAAAAATTGAAAACATTGTTTTGATTGATATGTATTTATTATAGTTTCTGGCTACAATAAATGCAAACCTAGTCATTGCTAAAAGCCAACAAATAATTATAGGAAATTACTATTATTAAAGACTTTTCATTTATATTTTAACACAACCACAAAGTAGTCAAACCCATGAATATGATATGTCTATTTACATGTTGATAAGTTATGCAAATATATGCTTTAGTATACATTTTTTATTTATTATGGGAGGGGGAATCACAAATTGAGTTTCACGTTAGCAAGTTAAAGAAAATGCAACTTAATTTTTTTCCCTTTTAGGTCTCTATACTTCAAAATAAAAGATTATAGTATGACTATAAAAGAGCCCAAAGGTAGTCCTATGTTCACAAAAAAATCTTTTGATTAAAAGTAAATGTAGTTTAAAACCTCTTCCAGTATGATATCTTTTATGATGGTGCCCCTTTCTTGCAGGAAATTAGATTCATCTAGTTAAGGCAATTTCCCAATACTATATATATAAGTCCACATACATTTATATTATCCTTCTGACTTTTCAGTTATAAGAAAAAAATCTGATGTATACAAATTATACTGAAAATGATCTTTTAAAAATAATACAAGCTGTTACTGAAATACAATGGCTAAACATAGAATATGCTTTATTCATTGTGAAAAATTCCACCATGACCTAATTAATTAGGCATGACAATGTTACATGACCCCATATTATTAGATAATTAAAGTAATGTAGATGGCATTGGCATTGAAAGCCAAATAAATTAGGTTTCTGTTAAATTATCAGTTACTTTCTTTTACTGTAAAACATTTTGTTTTCTACTTTGCATATTGTGTTGACGTCATTGCTGTGTGTTAGTCACTAAGATATTGACATATTGATTAAAATAGTAATTCACTTCTTTGCAAGCTGCAGACAAAAACTACATTTGCCTTCAAACTCAGATTTGAAAGTTATGAAAATTAATATTGTCTTCTTCCCAAATTATAACAAAGAGAATAACAATTGTAGTCAACTAGAAGCCTTTTCATTTTCAAATCCAGATAAATATTATCTGATTTGGGATACAGGTAAAAACTTTTCCTTTGTTCTTTCTCTTGAATAATAAAATAATTTCTGACTGTATCAGTCATGTTTCTGTTTTTGGTGGACACTTACTCGAAATTTCTTCTTTGTGAATGGGAAAATGTAAAATACAATTTTGAAAATATACTAATTGTGTTGCCTTATCTTTCTACTCTCCCCTTTCAAAAAGCTAAAGAAAAAGAGATATTAGAATTATAAAACTTGATGCATTCTTCAATAAAAAGAAACATTCTGAAGTAATCTTATCACTCTGTCTACTTTGGATTTTTAAAGCAGTAAATAAAAAAAAATCATTCTTTAAATTTTTCTGGGACTGGTATCAGTGCTGCCAAGAAAAATTAAGAAAATTATGAACAAGAAATAATTCACAGTAAATGTAAGGGATTATGAATTTATCTTTTTTATCATAAAAAAACCCAAAAAAAAACAATAGTAAAAGATTTTAAATGCAATAAAACGCGTATTGAAAGCCAGTTTAAAAAAAAATGTTATTTTTTTATTGAACAAGATAAAAAAACTGACTTCAATGCCAACCAAAAATTAAGGTAAAACTGGTTGAAATGAAACATCACAACCAATATGTCTGTCATTTTATGAGATAGTCATAAGTAATTCATCAGTCCACCATTTCTACCCCAATTCTGACAAAAAAGTATATCAACTCAAAAATTTGCATCAAGATTTTTTCAAAAAATGATTTAAAGAAAAAAAAATGCTGACTGAATACTAAAAAAAATTCTTATATATCCTCTAGATTTGTATATAAAAAAAAAAAAATGAAAAGCATATTCCCTCTTACTTCATTCTCAATTTTTCTTAAAGTATTTTTTTTATTTCTGAATTTTTAATAATAAAAACATTAAAAACCAGCAGTTTTAATTTCTTCAAGCTGGTATGAAATTTGAAACACAAACATGTATTATGTAAGTTTTCTACTATGACAAATTGTTTCATTTTTTAAATTTCATATACAATAAATGAAGGCAAATGATGTTACTATATATATATATATATATATATATATATATATATATATATGGAATTATGTGATGTAATTATGCAGTTTCTGTGGGGTTCAGCTGATTTTTCCTTCACCTATTTTATATCAGTGGAAAAATCTTTTTGCAGCACAACTCCAAATTAAAACAGAGAGAAGCTATCCCAGAAAGCTTAGGAAATTGTAAAACATCTAAGCTGCTGTTTTTTAAAATTTTTTTGTCTTTTCTCATGTATTGATACTATTTGGGAACTCCTATTACAATGTACCTCTAAAATTCCAGTGTGCATTTCTTAACCATGCGATTCAAATATAATAAACAAGTGAACTACTGGCTATCAATGTTTGTTGTTTTATTTTTTTAAATGTAGAAATACACCACAAGTAAACAAATACTCTTATTTTGCTGAGACTTAAAATTAAAGAAGAAAAAAGACTTACTGGTAACTAAAAGATTAGTGTTCATAAAATTGTGTTCATAAATTGATCAACTAATTTTGAATTCTGGCAGTTTATGCCTTGAGAAAGATACAATTTTTTTTCTCTTTATAGTGCTTCAGTGTTGGAATAAATGGATTTTTTCCCTATAGATATAGAAGGAGAGAAGAGTTAACCACAGTTCTAAAACTTTCCTATTATGCACAACAGAAGCAGCAACATTGACAGAATACAAACAATCACTTCTTGACAACCAGTTTACAATGAAAACATAAATTACTACAATCATTTTACAAAGATTAGTATTCCAGCTGGATAGCAGTTGCCAGATTTGGAAAATTGGTTTATGATTGGTCAATCCTAAGTTAGAATTAACAAGTGTTACATAGTTTTGAAATTTGTAATTTTACATTCAGCTGGGATCATACAATTTACCTCGGAAAAGAGTTTCATTCATATTGGCCAGGGACATACATTTTTCTTCATGTGATAAGATGGCGAATTGAACAAAGATAATTACTCAACAGAATATGTTAAAATGAATCTGGTTATGGTAGAACAGCCAGAAAAAAGACATTTAAAAGACGAAACAAAAAAACAATATAACTCAATTTTCAAAACAACACAAATTTATATGTAGAGACTGCTTTGCTAAGAATTATATTTAAGCCACCTGCAGCCCAATACCATACATTACAGATTGTTGTTGTTGAGTAGAAAACATTTGGAACATTGGGGTTCAAAATATTTTGATTGCGAGAAAAAAAAATTCTGAAAATATTTATTCTTCAGGAAGAAATTCTAATATCAACTGAAGACTATCAAAACAACACTTTCTTTGGTTGAAATGTGTAATCTATACCAAACAGTGAAATAATGGCAGGGTAAAAATATAAGAATCAACTCATCTGACCCAGTCCTGTAAAGAATCTCATTGAATATGTTTAGCTATTTTTGACTGTGAATGAAAGTGTTCTGGATACAAATAAGGCAAGAATTGCTTTATGCCTTGAAAGATACCTTGTGATAGCAGATCATTTACATTTTATGTTAGGAAGTGTAATAACAAAATCTGTAAACTGCAAGTTCAAATTTTAGTTTGTATAAATTAATGAAATGTTTCAATGGTTTAATAAAAGCTCTTGTATAAAAATAGGTGTCTATTCACTTTGTTGTGGAAGAAGCTCTAATTCACTTGAGGGCGCAAAGTAAGTATTTCTATATAATCTCCATGTTGCACCCCTGTATAATAAGGATTGAAAAGGCTGATTTTTACTTGGACTGTCATCAGTGATTATTTTCATGAGGCAGTCCCAGGTACATGGCTACATGTTTATGGCACCCACTGAGAATTGCACTCATGATAGAAATGATGCCAAACTAACTTGCTAACCCTAACTTTTTGTAAAGTGACTTCAAATGCAGATAAGTTCATAGACTTAACCTAGTTTCCTCCTCATCATTTCATGCTGCTAGCATGGATTTCCCTGATCCTCTCTTGCCACCTGTCTCTGTTGTCCATTGCTCCTGGCAGGTCCTCCTGGCTACATCCTGTATCAGCATAGATCTTTCGTTCAACCTTTGCTTGTCCATGTGACAGTGACCACAGGGGTACATTGCTTATGAGTTTGTCCTTTCTTCTCCAGTAATGTACTTGCCTTAAATAGTTTTCTTGATGGGTGATAGGTGGCCGTACAGTAGCTTTTTTGTGGGGTGTTGCCTCCAGGACTTGTTCAATACAGCTTGCAGCATTTTTGAGTAATTGCCATCAAGCTTTTTCTCCATATGCTTAGTTAGTGTCCATCTGGTGCATCCTTGTAGCAGTATTCATATGACCACTGCTTGAAAAAAAAAATGCTTAATTTTATCGGTTAGGTCTGACTTCCACATGGCCTGTTGATAGCTGTCCATGCTTTTGCTAGTTGCATGTTGATGTCATTCTCAGTTGATGAGACGCTACTTCTAATGTAGGTGAACTTGTCCATTAGTTTCAAAGGACCAGCCTTTAGCAGAGATTTGGCTTGGATGGGTGAATTTTCCAGAAGCACTATGTCATCGGCGTAGTCCACATTCATGATAGTTTGCACAGGGTATCTTCTGCTTCTTTCCTTCGCCAGCTTGAAGCTATTTTAGGGCCTTGCCTTGAAAAATCCTCATTTGAAATCCAGACCCATAACTCAATGATACCAAATTTTTTAGTATATGTTAAAAGAAAGTAATTTTTTTTCAGGTTGAAACAAATGTATAGAAAATTGAAGCTTTCAGTACATCTTATATATAAACAAATTACTTAAACTTCTAAAAAGGAAAAAAATTATTTCTTTTATCTTTCTTTAATTATCCAACTCAACTCCTACTGAAAATGAAGATCTATTATTTGAAAATTATTTGATTTAAAAAGAAAGGTCTCACTACTATGTAGGACAACTAGACAACTCTCCAGCAACAGAACAAAATCAGAGTCTTGAGGCTGCTAAAAATTTCAGGTACCCATAGACGACCAAAGAATAAAAAACCTCAACATATCCAGCTTCAACAGCAGATTATTGGCAGAGAACACTGGACTGATACATTTAATTGAAGAAACGAAAAGGATCCACTGTGATGTGTTCAGGCACTGCAGGACAGGCTGGAAAGAAGATGCAAAATGGATTGATGGAAGAACTGTGAGACTTCGCAAAGCAGAGAGTGTTAGAGTAAAAAGTGGGATAGGTTTCATCATAAGCACAAAATCAGCAGCAAAAGTCAACTCATGCTACCTCTAAGATGATTCAGACATATGTTCTCACAAGTACAAGTAAAGATGATGAGGTGGAGGAATTCTATCAAAATCTAGTGGGAGCACTGGCTCAAAAATCCATGTATACCATCTTTATGGAATATTTTAAAGTAAAGTTCAGAAGAGGTTAGCTGGATGAGAAGTATGTTGGATGGTTTGGATTAGGGGAGAGAGTATTGAAAGGAGAATGTTTAGTTAACATCGCTGAGGTGAAGAAGCTGTATAGTGGAAACAATCTATTTAGGAAAAGATCTGAAAAGAGTATGACTGGGATGGCCCCTAATACTCATTATCAAAATGAGATCCTATATCCTGACTGATAGGTGGCATATGCAACATGATATCATTGAGCTATTTAACACTGGTAGTGATCATTGCTTAAAGGTAAAGATCATTATTGAAAAACCCAGAAAGAAGAAAGCACTGCATATATCCTAAAAAAAACAGCATAGCAATGTCTTCAATGTGGTAATATTGAAAGTTGCCAATAGGAAGAAAGATTGGAGTCAGCTCAAAGGGATAGATGATTACAGCTCACTAATTGAGAAAACAAAGTCCAGCATGCAGAAGGTGATAACTGCTGGCCTGTAGGAGTCCAAAGGAAGGATCTAGGAAAAGATGAAAAAATGATGGAGTAACAAAAGAAGGGGAATATTAAAGATTACCACAAATATTCCACTCTGAAAAATGATAAGACAACACCTAAAAAGGAAACCTAGAAACTTGAAGAAATTACTGCAGGTTGCAAAGAAGAGGAAGAGTATAAAAAGATAGCACTGTACTGGTTAGAGGTTATGGCACTTAAAAACAAGCATGGGCACACAGTGACTGATAGAGGAAAATAGAGAAGGTTTGCAAAAGTTTTTATGTAGCGAATAATATAACTTACTCCCTTAAGTAAAGTGTATGAAAACGTGTTTAGCATGCGTGATCATTTTGACGGAAAAAAGGTTGCCGTTAAGACAAGGAATTTATAGACTGTGCAGCAAAAGTGATGCCACATGCATGAAGGTTATGCTCTTACAGAGGCAGTATATAAAGAGATGGTTCTGGCACTCAAGGAGAGACATGACGAAACATGGATTGAGATCAGTTTGAGTCACGTGTGTTTTTTTATATTTGTCTGCCAGATGGACGCTGGCTTGGACTCATTGCCCCCCCTCAATCTGCCGTGAGTACTTATTTATTTAAAAAGAAATAAATAATCTCAAGGCAACTTTACAGTTTCTTGCTGGTTGAAGCTGGCAAGATCATTTAAAAAATTTTTTTTTCAAATGGTCAAGAGTTTGTCTAACACCCCATGGGACAAGACTGAACCTATAACTGAACATATGACCAAACTAATAAGCCTTCTCTGCTTCGAAAACCAAGCCAGAAGAACCTACAGGACGAAGAAGTCCAAGGTCCCAATCATCCAAAAATAATGACCGGAGTTCCTCACTGGTCAGTCCTTTTGAAGCCGATTGGCTGTCTCTTTCAGTCTCCCCATCACAAAAATCCATGGTACTTACTCCAACCGACATTCCAATAAATCCAAGACAAAAATAAGAAAGTCAAATCGAAAACTTGACTACGCCAGTATCCTAGAAATTAAAACAAAATTTTCCGGAGGAATACGAGAGAAAAAAGGTGGGAAATATGCTTAACACTTCCAATGTAACACCATCTTACCCACCCCTGAGATCACAAAATCCTTGGAGTCTCAGATCTTATCCTTTGCAATATCAGACCTCCAAACTAAGAGACTGGCAGGAATATGCAAAGGAACATTTGAGTAACTCTTCCGTACTGCTGGTATCCCGTGTAGGTACTTCTAACCCTAACCCTAACCACACCCCGAGAATCCAGATGGGTCCCTCGCTTCAGCGGAAGGGTCCAAGTAGGGGAACGCCACCCTTCCAGGCACCTACCCACAAACTTTCACTCTTATCAAAGTTTATCTTGGCTCCTGCGTATGTTACGATTGCCTTTTTCACGGCCTCTATGTCCGAGAGGCAGGACACAAAAACCATGATATCATCAGCGTACGCGAAGACTTTTAATTGATAGTCGCCAATAAAGGAAACTCCACGAAGGGCCGGATTTGCCCACAATATCTAAGTCTCCGGAACCAGGGCTCCAAAGCGAGGTCATAGAAAAGAGGGGACAGGGGGCACCCCTGCCGGACCGACCGCTAGATCACGAAAGAACCCGAGAGCTTTCCGTTCACCTGCACCACTGCTTGAGGGTTGTGATACAGCGTATTAATCCATTTTCTGAACTCCCGTTCGAATCCGGCGGTCTCCAAAACCACCGCCAGAAACCGATGATCTACCTTGTCGAAAGCCTTGGACTGATCTAAACTGATCAGCGCGTCATCAGTGTCGTCTTCTATCCCCTCTATGATCTTGTGAATCGGATGCAGAATTTTTTGGATTGATCTTCCCGTTACAGCGTAGTTCTGCTCAGGTCTGATCAAATCTCCGACAAGCAGTAATATGATCATTCCTTTGGTAATGCTGTTATGGATGGTTTCCTGAGCAAATCAATGGTTGAAAACATTCGTCAGAATTGGCATAAACATGCGCGACATCCTCAAGTATACTTCCTTAGGTAAACCATCCAGTCCCGGCGACTTGTTGAGATACAGAAGTCATCAACATATAGGTAGCCATCAATTCCAGGATTGAGGAAATTGGTGCTGTTGATTTTTGGGTTAAAGAGGGACACTAAGAGTATACTCCCTCTTCTTGGTTATGGAAGTTTGACAGGGTTGATCTGATTCAGACTGAACTTCCTGTCAGAGAAGAAATTCTTGGTGAAATTAGGCAATCTGTCTCATTGTTCGAAGTTGTGTGGGTCTTTCATTATATCATATTTGCACTTGATCTCATATGCCTTCTCTAGGTTGAAAAAAAATGCTATAAGTTATTGTTTGATGTTTGCCTCTCTTGAGGAGGTTTTCAATCTGACAACATGATCCATTGAAGATTTTTTGGTTTCTGAAGCCACATTGGGCATTGATAATAAGGTTGTTGGATTCAATAAACCAGATTAATCTTTTGTTGACCATATGCTACAGGGTTTTGCAAAAGCAGCTTGTTAGTACTATTGGGTGGTAGTTCTCTGGATTTGAGCTGTTTTCCCTGGTTTGGGTATGGGGATGATAGTTGACGTTTTCCATGACTGGAATCTACTATTTATCCAAATGATCATTAAGAGTGGTTAAAAGGTAGTCCAGTGATTTATTTTTGTATGCTTTAAGGAATTTGTAATAGATTTTATGTGGGCCAATTGTTGTGTTGTGTGATCTTTGGATGGATTCTATTATTTCTGGTAATGTGAAAGGTTTATTATAGGTTTCAGAGTTGTCTAATTTGAAGTTAACATGTTTCTCTGCATTATGTTTGAAGGTTGTGAATTGTTGGTCGGTATTTCTGAGTAAGGAATGTTACTTGTTTTGCTGCACGCTTGACACCAGTGATCATCGTACCGGGCTATATAACAAGCACATGCACCAATTCTACTTGGAACCTGGTACATCTGTATTGATGATCAGGGATACTACAAACACACCAAAACTGGTAGTACCCTACAAGCTCCGGACAAAATATCTCCACCAAGCCCATGACTGTGTCAACCACTCAGGGATCTCCCGCATGCAGGAACACCTATCCAGCTACTGGTGGGAGTTCAAAAATCGCGATATCAGGGCGTATGTTCAGTCATGCCAAACCTGCGCTAAACGCAAGGGAAATTACGGCATGCGCCGAAACTGGTCCACGGGCCATTGCAAGAGAGGCGGAAAACCATTCGAGGTTGTCTACATATATTTTGTCTCAATGCCCCTCTCAAAGGGCAAGCGGTACATCCTTACTATTCTAGACAGCTTCAGCCGCCACCTCATGGCCATACCATGTGCCAGAGACCGCGCAATCGACGCAGCCCGCGGACTCTACCAGTTCTTTCTTCGTCACCGCGAGATTCCCCGCATTGTCTCCTCCGACCGAGGAACCCACTTCACTGGTGAGGTCTACAAGGAATTTTGTGACCTAACCTCGATCACCCGGGAACTTCACTGCCCGTGGCGACCACAAAGCTCGGGGAACATTGAGTGGCAACACCGGACCTTAAAAAACGCCCTTTACATGATCTGCGAAGACAGAAACTGTGAATGGACGGACGTTCTCGAATCAGCAGTTTCCTCAATGAATGCCACAGCCAACACCGCCACTGGTGCATCCCCGCATTACATTATCACCGGCTGCCAACCAAACATTGGTCTACCGAAGATCCCCTGCCAAGACATCGTTAACAACAACCCAGGTGCTTACGGTATGCAGATAAACGCTTTGCTCCGACAGGTGCATCAAAGAGTCGCCTTGGCGAACAACGAGGCTGACCACAAAATGGAAGCCAAACTGAACCGCAGCATCTTCAAAGACCCGATACAAGTCGGTGACAAGGTGCTACTCCACCGACTGCAGTCTGCAACAGCCCACTTGTCTCACCTGCCTTGGATAGGTGACTTTGAGGTCACCAAAACGAACGGTTTGGTGGTCCAAGTGAAAAACGAAAACTGTGAAACGCATTGGGTTCACCGCGGACACGTCCGTCGACTCGTACCGCGACCAAATGACCTGCAACACATGCATCGACCACCCCCACCTCCAGCTCTATCCCCACCTCACCAAATTCCCAATCACCCGTCGACACGACCACTCCTACCTCCTTGTCCACCCCGGCAACCTACCCATCACCCGTTGTCACGACTCCCTACACTTTCGTCAGGGGAGCATCTTGTCGCAAATGACTGCAGTTCCGGAGACAATACCCAAAACCCAACGAAACGAACAACACGCGGGCAACTCCCAGCACGCTTTAAAGACTTCGTTATGTGCCAAAAAACAAAATAAATAATACACACACCAACAAACAAAACAAAAACACACACGCAAGCAAGCACTAACAACATAGCAACCTCAAATCATGGTAAGATCTAGGGGAGCTGTTACAAGACGAGATCTTGCCTTGATTTGAAAAAACAAAAAGAAAGAAAAGAAGAAAAAAAAACGGAAGTTACCACTTCGAGTTCTCAACTTAAAATGAAAAGTTAGTCGCTCACGCATCGGCTCCGCGCAGAACTTCCGTTTGCGATAAATTAACAAAAAAAATACATTAATAAATATCCAATCGGAACGCTTCCCGCGGGGCACAAAAATTGCCGTTTCCGAGCCTACAGAAAATATATAAATAGACGGACCAAATAATTATCACCAGACTTGTTCTTTCACACGACTCGTGTTAAAGATTCTTCGCCACCGTCCGGCGCCTGTCATCCGATACATCAAACGATCGCCACCGCCAGGAACGCTGCCCTAATTCCAAGAAAACCATCCCTTCACCACGAGACAAGGGCAGTACATGAACTTTGTAACTACTACCACTGAATTCATTCTTTAACTGTGAACATATTTCTCCATTCTATTCTCTGTACTTAATCTATTTATGAAAATTTTCTATAACATCATTACTGTGTTATTGTGAGTATCTATACGTTCTTTGTTTTGCAACCATACGCATTTCTCGCCCACAACATTCATATCACAGATATCAACAACTCAGAATATAACAGGAATTAGTTGAGAATGTCTCGGCTAGTATATCTGTTATATATTATTTGCTTGATGTTTCTATGTTATTTATCGTGAGATGTTTGAGAGGAGTTGGCTGGGTTTTGCCAGTGATTCTTCTGATCATTTTCCAGATTGTTTTGGTAGTGGAGTTTGTAGAGTTATCGCCCTTACATAAACAACTTACTTCCTGTAATATAGTAAAGTCGGCAATCGCCATTGTTAACAAGTAACATCAGCCCCCTCTCTTCATTATAAATTCTTTACACAATACATCCGACACAAAATAGCACATGGTGTCATGAGTGGGGCGTAAAAAATAAGAAAGAAGAAGAAATTCAAATTAACCCAGGATTAATTGAAGAAAAGAAAAAAAAAGAAACGAAACAAACCAGTCGAAACGGCTACGTTTTATTTCTGGAATCGAAAAAAAACACGATAATTTGAAAGTTCTTCTGAGAACTGTAAGTTTTATTTTCTTTTAATCAACTTCGAAAATGGCTATGAGGCAATATTCAGCTAATATACCACCTCCAGAGAAGATGAGCTTAGTTGAAAACGTCGCTAACAACAGGCGAACGTTTAAACGTAATTTTTTAAACTACTCAATAGCGAGCAGACTCTCGAAGGAGGCCGATACTGAATATCAGACTTCAGTTTTTGGCAACGATAGGTCAGGGTGTATTTGACAATAAAGAAGATAAAATGGACTGAGAAATCGTTATGGAAAAATTAGAACATTTTTTTCGTGGGCGAAATGTACGAGGCGTTTGAGTCGTATAAATTTCATCTACGAAAACAAGAACCGACAGAAAATATTGAAACATACATGGATGCTTTACGTCAACTGGCAAAAAAACTGTAATTTTATTCAGCTACGAGACAGACTGATTAGGGAGCAGATCGTTGTTGGAGTTATAGATGATAGTATCAGAGAAAAACTGCTATCAGATAAACAACTCCCTCCCGACAAGTGCCTACAAATTGGTAGAGCCCACGAAACCTCTTAACCACAGACAAACGCTATTTCCTCAAACGCTGATACTGACATGCAAATAAACAGAGTAAATACAAATTTAAATAAAAGGTACCCTAATAAAAATAAAACGGAAAAGAAATGCATACGATGTGGAAAGTTTCCCGCCCATAACAGAAATGACTGCCCAGCAATTAATGTACGCTGCAGACAATGTTCAAAAATTGGCCATTTTGCAAAAGATTGTAAGAACAAGTCTGAAGTTAGGGAGCTTAAAGAGGAAGATTTTCTTGGTTCAATTACACCGGATAAAATTAATTCAGTCAAAGGAGTAGAAGGATTAGAATGGCAGACAAAAATAAAGGTCACCACTAAAGTCTGAAGCAAAATCATCAATTTTCGATTGGACACAGGTGCAGACGTGACTGTAATCCCCGACCGGTTTTTTTAGAAAAAAATTCCCAATTGTATGGGAGACAAATAAAAAATTATATGGACCTGGTCACAAAGAAATTCAGGTCATAGGACGTGTAGAAGCTATGTTATATAATGGAAGAATTTCTTCACAGCAGGACCTATACGTCGTGAAAAATTTGGATGAACCACTACTGGGAGGACCAGCTATTAAAGCATTAAAAATATTAGGGAAAATTAATGCTATCAATAATGAGAGTCATCGATACAAAAAAAGACTTTCCAAGAGTATTCAAAGGCCTTGGAAAATTTAAGAACGTATACAAAATACACTTGGATGAGACAGCCCAACTGTTTTCTATTGCCACCCCAGAAGACAACCACTACCTATGAAGTAAAAAGTCCAGGAAGAGCTAAAATGTTTGGAAAAAGAAAACTTTATCCGTCCAGTGAAAATGCCTACGGATTGGTGTGCTCCCATTGTTGCAGTTTTGAAGAATAATGGTAAAGTTAGACTTTGTGTCGACTTCACCAAAGTCAATGAAAGTGTAAAAAGAGAAAAAATTCCACTATTTTCTGTAGACCAACTATTAGCTGTACTAGATGGTGCCTAAGTATTCAGTAAATTGGTCTGTAACAGTGGATTCCATCAAATAGTTTTACACGAGGATTCTCAGATACTGACCACTTTATCACACCATTTGGGAGATATTGTTACGAACGCTAACCCTAACCCTTTGGAATCAGTTCTGGTCCTGAGATTTTTCATCGTGATATGACACACATTTTGTATGGAATACCTGGAGTTATCTGTGACATAGATGATGTTCTTGTCAGTGGAAGAAACAGGAGCATGACTAGCAGCTAAAAATGGTATTACAGAGAATGGAAGCAGCAGGAGTAACACTGAATGAAAAATGTGTATTCTCTGTTAGCAAAAAAAAAAAATATCGGTCACATCATTTGAAAAAAAGGGATCCAAGTAGACCCAGAGAAGATAAGAGCAATAGTGAACCTGGCCAGACCACAAAATGTATCTGAACTGCAAGGGCTACTAGGCCAGGCAAATCATGTGGGTAGATTTGCTAAGAATTTAACGGAGACACAAAACCACTCAGAGATCTTCTAAAAAAAGACACAGAATGGAACTGGGATGAATCTCAGAAAATTGTATCCAGTCACTAAAAGAAAAACTGAGCACTGTACCAGTACTGATCCACTACAGTGCTGACAAGGAGACAAAAGTTTCAGCTGATGCATCTGCCTATGGCTTAGATGGAGTACTTCTTCAGAAACAAAGAAATGACCGGAGACCTGTATTTTATACCTGCAGATCCCTTACAGAAACTGAGCAGAGATACGCTCAGATTGAAAAAGAAGCTTTAGCAGTCAGTCACTTGGTGTTGTGAAAAATTTACGCACATCCTAATTGGACTACACAAATTCACTGTTGAAACAGACCACAAACCATTATTGTCACTGTTAAAAACTAAACGCTTGGATGAACTGACCCCAAGAATTCAGCGTTTTCGTATGCGTTTGATGAGATTTTCATATGAAATAACACTCAGAGTAGGAAAAAACCTTATGACAGCAGACACATTGTATAGAGTTCCAGGGAGCAGTCTAGTTAAAGAAGATTTGCAGCAGGAGACAGAAATGGATATGTTTGTCCGTTCCATAATTGAGAATATCACCGTGAGTGATAAAAGACCGGAAGAAATAAGACAAAAACAGAATACTGACAGTGTCTGCAGTCAAGTTATAAATTTTTACAAGATGGTCTACTGGCCTGAAGAAGCTGGGCGAGACCTAAAATTGAGGCCATACTGGTTTGTAAGACAAGATCTTACAGTATACCAATGGTTCTTGTTGTACCAGAGTAGACTTGTCATCCCAGTGGATCTTCAAAATGTCATAATGGATTGTATATATGAAGGGCTCCAGGGTATAGTCAAGTGTCAAGCATTAGCACGTGAAAATGTGTGGTGGCCAGGCTTATCCAAACAAATTGCAGAAAAAGTAGGAAACTGAAGTGTATGTGAGAAGGAAAGAACCAGAACCACTTCTACCCTCAAAGTTACCAGACTACCCATGGCAAAAGGTAGGGATGGATTTGTTTGAATTGAAGGATACACATATCTGATAATCATTGATTATTATTCTAGGTGGATAGAAGTGTCCCACTTACAGAAAACCACTTAAGGCAGTATATTAATAATTGCAAATCAGTATTTTCCAGGAATGGGATTCCAGAATTAGTGATATCGGATAACGGCTCATAATTCACATCAAAAGAGTTCTTGGACTTATCAAATAGGTTTGGCTTTGTATATCTTACCAGTAGCTCCCATTATCCACAAGGAAACGGAGAAGCAGAACGGGCGCTACAAACCATTAAGAACTTATTTAAAAAGGCAAGTGACCCATATATAGCACTATTACACTATCGCAGTATTCTCCTCCAGTATGGTAAAAATCCTTCAGAATTATTTATGAACAGAAAACTCTGAACTCGAATTCCTATCACCGCTGCAAAGAAACATAGAAGCATAAGCGCTAAGATAAAAGAAAGACAAAAAAATGAATTTCGACAAGCGTCATAGAGCTTTGAAGCGTTTCTCGTTTGTAGAAGAGCAGCCAGTTTGGGTAAACACACCAAAAACTACTCAAGCAAAAGCAGTAAAGTCCCTATATCCAAGGTCAGTTCTAGTGAAAACTGGTTCCGGACTACTTCGACGAAATAAAAGTCATCTTCGTAGAAGAAATGACCAAACCAAATTTTCTCAAGTAGCCACCCCGCAAGAAGTGTCGACATTACCAATTCTATCCAGAGAAGTTCCTGAGTACAGTCATGACGACAGCACATACCGAACAAATTGACCTACCAGAAACTCAGCTCATTGCGCAGTGTGAAGTCTCAGCCAACACAGAAAGTCCACAGACAGCAAGTTACACCAGAAGGGGTCGGAAAACTAGACCACCAAAATACTTTCAATGTAAAGTTTTAAAAAGAACTTTAAAAACTAAAAACGGGAGATGTAGTGTTATTCCCTTTAAACAAAAAACTTGCTTCCTGCCATTGTTAACAGCTAATATCAGTCCCCCCTTTTCATCATAAATACTTTACCCAATACATCCTGCGCAAAACAGCTCAGAGTTAATTTGGTTTACTTAGTTTTGCTAGTTTTTCTTCTTGGTTTTCTTTATGGCTTTGTGTGCCTTTGCTCCGAGCAGTTTGAAGGGGTTTAAATTGGTTGTGGTTGTTTCCTTGTTAAATTTGCTTTGTGCAGCCTTTGATGTCCTGCAATCATCATTAAACCAGGCTGTGTTGTGTCTGAAGGAGAGCTTTTTGGTATGGTTTCCTTTGCTATTGAGATGACTTTCAGTGAAGTGCTTTTTTAGATCTTTGTTGTTTGAGTTTTGTATCAGTTTTTGGTTGCAAAGGGTTTTGAATTCTTCCCAGTTTGCTTAATTTATTTTCCAGTGGAGAAGTCTCTCATCGTGAAGAGATTGTGGACTTTCAAGTATAATAGGCAAGTGGTCACTGCCACAAAGATTTTTATAGACCTTCCATTTATAGTCCATGTAGCTTGTGAGATTGCATTGGGTTATGTCAGTAGCCGAGTAGGAGCTCATAGATGGATTGAGATAGCTTTGTAATTTATTGTTTATGATGGTGAGATTGTTATTGATTGATTTTTCAAGGCTTTGACTTTTTTATTGTTTTTTTGGCAACCCCATATAGTGCTGTGACTGTTAAGGTCACCAACTAATTGGTGGGGTTTAAGGATTTTCTCTGTTAGTTTATTCAGTTTTGTTTCATTTATGGGGTCACATGGTGGAATGTAAATGAAGCAGATGTTTATTGGTTTGTGTTGTATTATTTTGACAGCAATCTCTTGGAGTTCAGTATCAATATTGATTTGGTGTTGAGGTATTTATTTTCTAATTAGCATCTAGATACCTAACAGGGGCTCTGTTTCTGTTTTTGTTTATGGGACTATATTTTTGATAGTTTTTAATGTTGAGTTGGTTTGTGTCTTTGAGGAATGTTTCTTGAAGGATCACTAGTTTGGGATTATGGCAGGTCAACAGTTGTTGAAGTTCTTTGTAACTAGACTGGATTCGTCTGCAGTTCTATTTTATGAAGTTTATGTTATGGTGGATTTTGATGAGTTTTCTTTGATTTGGTTTTTATTAAATTAGTCTCTTCCGTTTCCATTCTCTTCAGTATGTTAGATTTGTTTTTTTGTTTCAAATTTTGATATTGAGAGATCTGTGGTTTGGTTTGAGAGGCTTCATACCTTCAGTCATTCCTGTCCTAGTGATGGTTGGGCATGATTCATCTTAGATTGTTGGAAATGTTCAAATTTGGTTGATGCAGTTTTTATTTTTTCATTTGATTCTGGATTTGATATATGTACTTTCCTAGAGTTATCAATTTAAGAAGTGGGTGGATTGGAGATCTATATGACATTTCTTTTACTGTATTAATTTTGGTTTGTGTTTTGGGGTTATCTACGGATATTTTGGGGTGAGTGGCAGGAATATTTGTTCTGGGTTCTCTTGGTTTCATTTCCGCTGAGTGCATTTTATTCAAATATTCTTTAAATTAGGGTAAGTCAATGGGCTCCAATTGTATTAGCTTTTAACAAGACCTTTATACTTGTCCAGTTGTTTGTTGTTACTGATTGGACTAACCTTAACTCTAACCCTCTTTTCTAAAGAGTAAGTATTTTCTTTCATATATGAATTGGCAGTTTTCCTAGCTTTGAGGAATGACACATTTTGTTACATAGCCAGATATGAATACGTGAAACAGACATATTCATACCGGTACGCAGAACGTTCATAATGTCCATATATAGATAACATAGGAATCCCGAAACACAAAAACACTTACGACTTCTTAGTTCAGGTACGAAACTTTTTATTACCTTTGAGTTAAAAGGTTTTTCGACATAAGGAGAGAGATACCATCTTTCTATACTGACTTTTCCATCTGCCCCAAACCACGTGTGACACCTTCCTAAGGCTTCAGCAAGCAGCGAAAGTCAACCTTCTTCTTCCGACCGCAAAACTCAACTAACTGACTTTTCTCAAATCTCAGTCAACGCTTCCGGTGCGTGACGTCACTCACATCCCTGGTCACATCCTCTATCTGGGATTTTTATTGTGACATCTCTGAATGACACGTCAGCTCCGCACGCGCGTGAACACCTACGCTCATATTTGCACCTAACTAACCCATGCACTGAGCCGAAAGGTTCTCAGCCTAACTAAACCCAAAGGCAAGATATATAAAACGAAATCCCTCGGCCATTATATTACAATTTTTCATATATTCAACCGCCATTATTTCCCTGTCTCTTCAGAATACAACACGAGATTTTGAGAATGCAGTATGGGCCACCTGGGAGTTTGAGCATTTGATTTTTTGGGGGAATTCTTCTGAGTGATTTTGGTCTTTTTGGCCACACCTTTCACATGTCTGATACCCTCTGGCTATATCAAACATTTCAAGCACCTCAAGGGTGCAGGGATGTTCTACCCTCCCAAAGAAATATGATTTGAGTATTTTAGCTTGATTGAAAATAAGAATATATATATTTGTCTGAATTTTCTTTCTGACCTTTCTGATGGTTATTCTTTTGTAGTTCATGACCCCTTGCTTTCCCAAGGCTTATTTCATTCCTTCTGATGTATCTAAGGACAGTTTCTGGCTCCTTTTGAGATATTCAATCTCATTTAGATACAGCATCATTTTGAGAATATTTTCATCAGGCCTCCAATTGTCCACCACCACATGCAAATTGCTGTTTCTAGTCCTTTTCATAATCTGAGGGATTGCTCTGTTTGAAATAACCTTGATTAAGAATGGATATAATTTGGTTAGGCCGATCTCTACCAAAGATTCAGTACAATCAATCTTGGGAATTCTGCAGCCTCGTTTTTTTTTTGTTTTTTTTTTTTACTGTAGCTGGTTTTCTTATAAAAAATGATGAACGATTCTTACTGATGTCATCCATTTCATTTTAATAAACTCCGTGAAACTGAACTAAGAAGAAACAAATGACATTCAATAAAAAGGATAACAGCAAATACGTTTCAAAGAAATAGAAAACAAGAAAGAAATGGCACAAATTCTCACCGTTTTGACTGTCCTAACCAGCAGCGTAAACTAAATAGGGTTTGTATATAAGTTCCCATTTACCAATTTTTGGTTAGGGTCTCATAGACAGCAGCAACTAATGGTCAGAAAAACATGGAATCAACAAAATCCACTAAACTACTCAAGGACTAGATATTGTGGTTGTAGTTAAATTGAATGAACAAAAAACAATTATATGGAAATAATGAACAGCTAACAGGTCAATTTAGTGACAGTTACATCATTCTCCAAATCAGACTTGAAAAAATTTTTTTTCATTAGAAAATGCCATCAGTTGTATTATTTTGTTCCTGGTTCTGCGCTCCACCGCCTACGATGGAGTCCACCTTGTGTTGAGAAATTTACCAAAGAAGAAACCCATTTGCCTTGGTTGAGACTATAATGCACAACCAGTACACTGGAGCTAAGAGTTGGATTTCAAGCCCCTGTCCATTTCAGTAGAAAATACTTATCGTCGTGCAATTTAACAGTGGTCAAATTCCAATTCTCTCAATAGAACTGAACCTCTGCCACCACCTTCCAGCACTTATTAGATAAGGACTGAGAGTTTGCCACAAGTGAAGATTGAAGAACACTGTTTGGACTAAACATATAGGTGCTAGGACTTGACATAGCCAGACAGTTGATTAGATCGAGCCTTTCTGACTGATTGTCTAGCCCAGTAATGGCAAAAATGGAATGTTGCAAGTCACTTGACCAATAGGCTACCGGGTCAAGGACTGCTCAGCCGAACAGGATCACTCTTTGTTATATATATCTAAAAATCTTGCCCCCTTCAACTTTCAATAATTGATAGAAAAACTGATACTTGGCAACGTTTCGAGAAATTGATTTATTTTCGCAAGAAATATGTACAATTTACCTTGATCACGGTTGACGGCTTTTTAAACTTTTTGTAAAGGTCCCTTATCCATGTAGATCACGCTGGATTTACCACTGAGTGAATTTAGCCAATTATGCGTAACGATTTAGTAAGGAAATTTTGTAGCTTAATTCTGTAGCAGTAATATTTGGTGAATTCGGAAGAGATTCAACAAAATCACGTCATTCATCGTCTTCAAAACAATGTCTGTTATTTGTACATTTTCTTATTGTCAGCTTATTTTTTCGTTGTATTTGTGAAATATATTTTGCATTTCGTTGTTACGAGGATAGATTGTGAAGCAAACTAGGCCTCGGTTGTTTTGTTTTTTTAATAGTATATCAACCTTCGTGTGTTATTTAATGTAATATGGTAACATAAATGTAACAGTTAATAACATAATAAGTGAATGCACGAGTAGGAGTAACTATTAGGTAAAGTTGATCCACAAGGAATTGTGCTCAAGACTAAACTTTCAAATGATATATGCACAAATTAAAATCCGTCCTGGAGAATGAGGCGGATAAGATTTTCTAGGATTTTGAAATACAAACGGATCATTTAACCCCGGCCAGAAGACCAAATCTAGTGTTAATTAAGAAGAAGAAAAGAACTTGTCATTTTGAGGATTTTTCCTTTCTAGCGAATCATAGATTAGCATAAAAGAAACACAAAGATAAACAAGTACTTGGACCGTGCCAGAGGACTTAGAAAGCTATGGAACATAAGGATGACGGTGATACTAGTTGTGGTTGGTACTCTTGAAACGGTTTTCAAAGGCTTGGAAAAAAGACTGGAGAAATTGAAAATCAGAGAAATAATTTAGACCATACAGATCAGAGCATTGTTAAGATCGGTCAGAATACTTAGGAAAGTCCTGGAGACCTGAAGAGACTTGCTGTCACTCAGTCTCTTGCGAAAAACTATCAATTAAAACTGGTTTGAAAAACTCACAAGGAGTCCAATAATAATCATAAATTTTTCCTATGGAAGTAAAATCTTTTCGTTAAGAAAAGTATTAAAATCAGAATTTTGTAGGCTGATTTTCTCGGCAGACACGCCAAAAACCCGACGAAGCAAATCTAATCACATTTTCTCCTTTTTCGTTTGGGACTTAACAATAAAAATGAAATAAAAAAAACATCATGAAGAATTATCTCCCTTATAAAAGGGCAGAGTGGCTTCCCTTGAAATTAATGAAGTTGTCTCTCTTATATTTGTTTTATGTTTTTGTTTTAAGAAATTATTTTGAAAATGAGAACACATTTTTTTTAATTCAAGTATTCCTTTTTGTTAAATTCAATAATTTTTGTCGGTGCATTTAGTTCACATCGGTTTGTTTGTTTATGTAGGGAAAATCATAACTCACCTGACTAGCGTGAGGCTGCATTTTGTACGTTTCAGTCGCTTAACAAGAAAAAAAAAAAAAAAAAAGAAGGCGTATTGCGTGGACAGACGCGTGCAAGAGGTTGTCTGTGTCAGTGACATTATTGAAGTCGACTTTCAAACTACAAGCTATTTCGGCGAGATACTACCTTTTGACGATGGAGGGCAAGATGTTTGACGTCCGGCTGATTCTGGAGTTTAGTGGTGCTGTGACTGATATGCCCATTGTCGAGTGGGTCGAAAATGTTGAACTTGTGCGCGAGCTTTGCGCTTTGAAGAATGTCGAGCGCGTCCTGCCGTTGTGATTGCGATGGGGAGCTTCAGTCATATACAGGCAACTTAACGCGGAGCAGAAAGCGGATGCAGAACAGATCAAGCAGGCCCTCATAACTGCGTATGCTACTAATGCATTTAATGCATATGAGCAGTTCGTCACTCGATAACTTCGCCCGGGTGAGACGGTGGACGAGTTTTTTTGCTGAGCTGCGACGACTGGCCCGGTTGGTTCGTTGGGGGACCGCTGTCCGAACGTTGGTTAACGTGCACATTCGTTTCTGGACTACCGTAACACGTTATACATCTACTACGTGCCTCATCCAGGATGGAAACGATGAGTGCGGAACAGCTATTGATCCGAGCGAGAGCTGTCATGACTGACAACGAAAGCCCTGCAGAATTGGCCGCCGCCTCCGCCAGACGAACGCCTTCAGAATCAAAGATGCGCAGTGACGATAGAAAATCTGCTTGCTACAGGTGTGGTGGTCCCAACCACGTGGCGAAGGACTGCTTGCAGGATCGCCAAGAGAGACTGGACTGTTGGATGCGCAAGGTTCGTCGTGAGATACGTTGCTACAGATGCAGTGGCCTTGGATATGTAGCATCGCAGTGCCAGAGAAACGCCCGATCAATTGAATACTAGGAAACGTCCCTCCATGAAAGTACGTGTAGATGGGCAAGAGTGCACGGCGTTGATTGATTCCGGGTGCTCACAAACGTTGGTGAGTAAAGCCGTGTGTCGCTTTTGGAAGCGGAAATCAGCGGGAGTCCTAACAGCTGACGGAAGGACAGTGAATTGCTGAGGATACGGCAAAATAAAAGTGGAGGTTGACCAGGTTCCGGCTGTCAACATTGAAGCATTAGTTGTGGATAAACAGCTGTTGGGCTTCGATCTACTATTGGGGATCGATGCGATCAAGGAACTCAGTGGGGTTTACCTGACGGAATCAGGCGAAGCACGTTTTGGAGGCCTAAACAGATGTGCTACTATTTCTATCGACGAGCCGGATTTTAGCGTGACATATGATCGTAGGAACAAAGAATGGACTGCGTCATGGAAATGTGCGAACTGTCACTCTCCCAGCGAACTGAGTAATAGTGTGCAGGAGTACGCAGTGCCCTGTCATGCCAGGGGGTACCTATGAGAACGAGATCCTACAGTGGTAGCGGAATGGGTGGCTGTTGCCATATTCAGAAGAAGAACTTGGCCCACTCAAGGGTCTAATTCCCTTAATGGCGGTCGTGCAGGAGATGAAGCAGAAGGTGCGTCAAGTGCTTGACTACCGGGAATTGAAAGGTTTTGTGGATGCTTTCACTGCCAATGCAGAAGTGTGCGCGCAGAAACTAAGAGAGTGGCGGCGACAAGGAGTCAATGTGTCGCTTCTAGATCTGCAAAATGCCTATCTTCAAATCCACGCTGACAAGGCGCTATGGCCGTTTCAAACAGTCATTTTTAGGGGTCAGCGCTTCTGTCTTACACGGTTGGGATTTGGACTGAATGTGGCGCCACTTCATCAAAGTGGGCATCCGGGTGCGAAGCGGACTATATACTTTGCCAGGTTGGTTGACCCGCAAGTGTCCAAAGAAACTGCTAACTCTGTTGTGAAAGCCTGCGAAACCTGTCGATCGATAGATCCAGCTCCTGTTCGCTGGAAAAAAGGAAAACTCGGCGTGAAGGATAACTGGAACGGATTGGCGTTTGACATAACCCACCACAATGGTGAGAATTTTCTAACTATCATCGACTGTGGTCTCTCTAGATTTGCAATATAGTAGCCACTGCGCCGACAAGATGCGCCCTCTGTTATCCGATAGTTGGAGAATATTTTCCTCGAGTGAAGCTCACCGATGGAAATACTGACCGACAACGACACTGCATTCACTAGTAAAGACTTTCGAAAATTTGCGAGGAATTGGGACGTGCATCTGCGGTTTCGATGTGCCTACTCACCGAGTGGAAACGGAATTGTGGAAAGAAGTCATAGGACTGTTAAGACTATCACAGCCAGAAAGAATTGTTCAATATTGGAGGCGGTCTATTGGCACAACGTCACCCCAAAGGATGACGTTTTACCTTGCACCACGCCGGCTGACGCGCTGCATAGACACCATATCCGGATAAACGGTGTTGAAGATAACTTGCTCCCCGAACCAGAGGTAACTAGAGGGGTGTATGAAAGGGGAGATGTGGTTTGGGTTAAGAATCCACGCAGCAAGTGCACGACAAAATATAGCACTGGTCGCGTTACTGAAGTGATCAGCCCGCAGTCTGTGAAAATTGACGGGGTGCCTCGTCACGTCAAAGACCTACGACCAGTAATACAGACGCAATCATCATCGAGTGACGAAAGCGATTCCGAGAATAGTGAGCGTTTAATCTATCTGAATTCAGATCCGCTCCACAGTGATTCCGATGCCAGTAGCCTCCCAACTGATGAAGTGTCTATTGAAACTCGAACAGCAGACGAGAGTACGCATGAGGATGAAGCCTGCGTGATTCCCCTTCGAAGAAGTACCCGACAAAGACGAAAACTACCCCCCTGCCCTGTTTGTGATCATATCAGGGAGGAGTGTAGGGAAAAATCATTACTTACCTGACTAGCGTGTGGCTGCATTTCGTACGTTTCAGTCGCTTAACAAGAAAAAAAAAAGCGTGTTCCGTGGACAGACGCGTGCAAGAGGATTGTCTGTGTCAGTGACGTTATTGAAGTCGACTTTCAAACTACAGTTTAACAGCAAATCAACTCGTTATGGGATTGATTAGTTCAGATACCTCGGTAGAAATATCTCGCCTACTGATGCAAATATACGCATTAGAAAGGCATAGACAATTATTAATTATATAGAAATAAAAACAGAATTAAAAGAAAATAATAAGGCAATTCTTCCAAGCTGTGTCATTACAACTGTATGGTCGCACCATTTGGACCATATCGACTGGTTAGTAATGATATTGAAATAAAAGCGGAATCAAAAGAAAATAAGACGGGAATTCATCCAAGTTGTGTAAGTAGTACTGTATATTTGCACTACTGGGATTCTAAGAAAATAACAAAACGCTTAAAAAACGAAACTAAGTGGTAACTACACAAGAATGTTGTTTTTAACGATTTCTGGAAGCACCACTACAAAACAGCAGCTATACGTTAACCTACCACACATCTCACAAACACCAAAAGTAAGATGAACAAGTTATACTGGGAACTACTGCTGATGTAAATGCGAACTCACAAGCGACGTCCTATCATGGACTCCTACGCATGGACACAGCAGTGTTGACCGACCACGAAAAACCTACATAGTTGGAGTGTTGAGGATGGGGACGGATAGTAAGAGAGAGTCAAAAGACTTCATGCGATCAGCGCGACCTGATGATACTGATGATGATGTTTAATATTGAGTTCGTCGCTCGAATGACGTCTCGATTGAATCTTGTTTTACAGAAATTATTTCTTTTTTCTGTTTTACGGCTTCTTTTTTCGGCTTTATCTAATTATCTATGTAATGCTTAACAGAGTTTTACAGTAGTTTTGTACACAACGTTTTTATATAGGCATTTTCCTAGTAGGGGGGCATGTGTTTTTGACCCTACAATTGCATTGGTTGGAGGGATGTGTGGTACTGTTGATGGATTCGATCATTGATAATTGAGTGTTAATAATAGGCCTCAACACTGTACATTCATCTTATCTGCCACGTTAATAATAGGCCTCAACACTGTACATTCATCTTATCTACCACGTACACTCCATCATTTACTACAATGACATATAAGTCATATAGCGTTAACACAATACAGATAACTATTAAGAATAACAATCACAACCCCCTTAACTATTACCCATACCTCCCAAACCCACCATCTATTTCTTTAATTTTATAATGACAACACTTTGCTCTTCTGTTATAATCATCATCGTACTTTTAAAAAAGTCATAGCTAATACTAACTATTATTGTTACTCCTTCATTATATTCATGATGTACGTACTAGCATGGATAACTATAATATATACTCAACATATCATCAACACAATACAAATTATTATTGTAATCGTGCTCAAATATCTTTCCTACATAAAATACCAATATTGTACAATATTCGATAGTATATTGCAATACAACATATCCATGATATTTACTGTGATTCTGGCCTACCATACTACACTCGCTTAAATACGCTTACCAATCAAATCTTTATTTTATTTCCCTCGACATCCAATGATGATGTTTTGTTCCTTAATTATAATCATATACATATATAGAAATAAAGAAAGTATTTTTCCCGTCCTTACTGAAGCAATATTAGATACATTGACGTCTTCCATCCGGTTAAATAACGCGCTGCGCAAATACCTTCACATACACATACACTATACACCACTTACAAATGCACATACAATAATACGCAACAATAACCCACACACGCGCGAGCGCACGCGCGCACACACACACACACTCAAAAGTACACGTAAAGATTTCTGCAACAATCCTAACGGATTTTTAATGTATTTTTCGATTTTCGATTAATTCATTTCATTTCGTTATCTGCCTGAAGATTGTTGTTTGTAAAAACTTCATGAAACCAAAGGTCGCAAACAAACTTCCATGCCATTAGATATATAAATCTAATATATATATATATATATATATATATATATATATATATATATATATATATATATATATAGTTCCTTCTTTTATTTCTCCACATCTATCAATCTGCCCACACTATGCTAGATATTACGGTACATCTATCAATCTGCCCACACTATGCTGTATTACGGTACATCACATTTATCATAAAAGTAATAAACTTTTGGGAGGGGCGTCAGATTTAACTAAACATCTGTTGCTTATAATATTGTAAATAAATATATATAAAATAAAATAGTTATTGATATCTATTTATTTTGTATGTAAAAAGATTACTTTGGATAAAGATAAAATCTTCAAAGAAAGAAAATCTCAATAACTTTAGCAGATTTTTTCTCTCTTTGTGGTTTGGGCTTCATCGATCCCCATTCTCTCTCTCTCTCTCTCTCTCTCTCTCTCTCTCTCTGGTTTGGACTTGATTGTTTCTGTGTGTGTGAGGGTATAGCTTTTTCTTCTGAAGAAGTGTGGTTTAAAATTTACTTGGCTTAAAAAGAGGTTCATGCCTTTCTCATGAGTATTAATCCGAAAGTGAACGGAAGAGCACGACTGGAGTTCGAACTCGCCTCCTACGATATTACGGTACATCACATTAGCCACTACGCCACAGGAACTCTCCCTTTTAGACAATGAAATCATAGGAACCTTCAAATTTGCTGATAGTTGATTGATTTATAAATTAGTTTTAACGGCATGTCAACACGTCTTGGGTTATTTTATACTAAGATGTTTGGGAATCGAGTTCATTGTACGTTCATATTTACATTTTTTGTATAGCTTTACAAGTAGTTTTTTTGGCACTCAGTTATATGATACCATGTATTCCAATCAAATATAAATACTCTATTTTTAAATAATAATTTATTTGCACAAGGTTATATGGTTTCAAGTAAATAATAATAATTCTTAATAAACAATTAGAACTTCAAGTAACTATTTTTAATGCAAATAGTTTACAGTCATATGATATTAAGTTTTTCTATCAAATACAAATAATTTATACACAAATATTTGGCTTCAAGTGGCAACTTCTATTTAATAATAAACAAATCATCATCATCCTCATCATCACGTCATGCCGCTAGCATAGATTTCCCTGACCCTCTCTCGCCACCCGTCTCTATCGTCCATTGCTCCCGATAGGTCTTCCAGTCTGCATCTTGTATTGGCACAGAGCTGTTGTATATAGGTTCTAGCAGGTCGTCCTGCCTTTGCTCGTCCATATGACGGGGTACAAAGGAGTATGCCGCTTATGAGCTCGTCCCCACTTCTCCAGCAGTTCCCCACATGTCTGGTTCGTCTAACTTGGATAGTCTTCGTGATGAGAGATAGGCGGCCGTACAGCTGCTGTTTTGTGGGGTGTTACCTCATTTAGATTTTCGTTTCGGCTCCTTTTTTTTCTTTTTTCTTTTTTCCTGTAAATATTTCGTCATTAACACGAAATTCCCAAAATTATTCTAACTTTACTGTAACTTTGGTTTTCAGTTTCTAATAAAATCCAATAGTATTAAGTTCTTTTGGCCAGGTTCAATTGTAATTTGGAATTACAGTAAATGATTTGCATTTAAAGCATACATAGTATACAGCAGTCATTTTACAGATAAAAGATAAAATCATTCATGCATTTTAAAATGACAGTAAATTACTTACCATTTTTTACTCTGCCCGCATTGAAGTGAATTTGTAGTGCAAGGAGGAGAAGGGTCATTCAGTTATTCGTTTCTCTCTCCTTTTTTGACTTTTTCTCAAAATATTTCTAACCTTATGGAGAGCTATTGATAGGCTATCAGTCATATGGATACTGATAAAATGTAACGCAGTTTTTTCAAGCTGCTGTCGTGTCGATACTGCTATATGGATGCATGATATGGACGCTAAGTAAACGTATGGAGAAAAGGCTTGATGGCAGCTACCCAAGAATATTGAACAAGTCCTGGGGATAGCACCCTACAAAGCGGCAGCTGTACGGCCACTTACCACCCATCAAAAAAACTATCCAAGTTAGACAAACCAGACTGATGATCAGTACCGGAAAATTAGGGACGAACTCCTGTGGACCCCTTCACATAGACGAGCAAAGCAGGACGACCAGCTAAAACGTACCGATACAGGTCCGTACCGATACAGGATATACATGAAGACCACCACGGAGGGATGGACAATAGATAAGTGTTGTGGGAGAAGATCATGGAGATTCGTGATGAAAGCACCACATGATGATGATAATGATCTATCTATCTATCTATCTATCTAGTTTGTGTTTGGGTTTGTTTAGGAGTTAGAGTTAAATCCATTACCTACGACGATAATTATTATACCTCGTATACAGACGTATAAGTGTGTGTGTATGCGCGCGCGTTTATTTCCACACACACACACACATATATATATATGTGTGTGTGTGTGTGTGTGTGTGTGTGTGTTTACCCAACACCTCCGCACGCATAAGCAAGATGCAATACAAGGTCAATTTTAAGCGGAGCTTAACAGGTTTGAATTCAGAATTTTCTTTCTCCTGGACTGTTTGCCATACAAGGTCAGTCTGCCCTACTATTTGCTCATAGATGGAAAGAGAAAAACTTGAATCAAGCCTATCCCAAGGATACTAGCGTTATATGAAAGTGTGAACAGCCTAATCTAGGATTTGAGCTCGGGTCGTCGTAGTCATTTCCTACGATACTAACCATAGCACCATGAACAACTTATATATATGCGTATGAGTGTGTGTGTGTGACTGAAAAGTGTGCAAATGATTAAACAAAACACAATTCTACACATTCAATAAATTTTATTTCTTTAACTTGAGTGAAAAGTTTGTGCAAATACAATAAAAGTTACAATGACTTTTTTGCAAGTAAAGGTAATAATAGTTTGAGCGCATAAATGCTTCAATATGGTATCAACAAGAAGAAAGTAAAAGCACTTTTCATTGTTTAAAATCTAGATAATATGTTTTGTGTCAATAAAAGATATTTGTCGGGTAGGTCACTTTGTAGAGAGAAATTGAATCTATGCACTAATGTGTAAGTGTAAATGAGCAAGCTGATTATCAGCAGTTGGGAATGAAAAACTAGTAGTTGCATCGCTGTTGAAAAAAAAAAGAGTAAATAAGAAGATACGCTTTCCCTCTTGAAAAATATTTGGGTGTTGTTGAAAATAAATGCAATCTTGAAGGAACAGAATGTTGGATTTTCACTCATGAAAAATAAAGAAACGAAAGTTGAGTAGAAATAGAAATTAAGGTTTATTCATTTTATCACTTTATAAGATTTAGATAAACTCCAAATTCGATGAAATGTGGATTGATTTATCAATGATTCCCATAGCTTAAAAATTTAATTACAACAATCTAGGAGAGAAAAGATTTCATGAAATATGTTGAATTTTGATGCTTCAAAATTTGCGAGGCAATTCAAATATTATTATGAAAGTAAAATCTTTTTCAGCATTTTATCGCGATGCCTGAGCAAGTATCTGTTGAAGAATAATTATATTGACACTTCAGTACAGAAGGGCGGGATTCCGGGTTTTCCGGGATGTCTCGAACATACTTGAGTCGTTATCCAGATATTGAGGGAGGCCAGAGAAGGTAGAGGTGACCTCGCCGTTTTGTAGATGGACCTCGCGAACGCATACGGTTTCATCCCGCATAAATTGGTAGGGGAAGCCCTAAAGAGACATCATGTACCTGGCAAAATTAGCGAATTAATCCTGGGCTATTATGACAACTTTCAGGTAAGAATCTCATCCAAGATATTAATTTCCGATTAGCATAGACTCGAGAGGGGTATCATTAGTGGCTGTATGCTATCAGCTACCCACTTCACCCTGGCCATAAATATGATTGTGAAATCGGCTAAGATCGAGTGTCGAGGTCCAATGATGAAGACGGGAGTGCGCCAGTCCCCGATAAGAGCATACATGGACGACCTGACTGTTACTACAACATCAGTTATGGGGAGCAGGTGGATCCTACGCAGCCTTTAAAAACTGATGGCGTGGGTGAGGATGAAGTTCAGGCCTGCTAAATCGAGGTCGTTCGTCATGAAGAAAGGGAGAACGGCGGACAAATTCCGTTTTTCAATAGCGGGAACAATGATACCCACCTTGTCGGAGTGCCCCGTAAAGAGCCTAGGAAAGATTTTCGACACCACATTGAGAGACACCAATGCTGTCCGAGCCGCGGTAGGTGACCTGGAGCTGTGGCTGACCAGAGTGGACAAATCCAGCCTACTGGGCCGTTTCAAAGCGTGGATATATCAGCACACAGTACTCCCCAGGATTCTGTGGCCGTTATTAGTTTATGACTCCCCAATGACAATCGTGGAAGCCATGCAAAGGAAAATTAATAACTACCTCCGAAGATGGCTAGGGTTTCCTAGAAGCTTGAGTAGTGCCACATTATATGGCTTCTCAAACGCACTTCAACTCCCCTTTAAAGGCTTGATGGAGGAATTTGTAGTCTCACGAACGAAAGAAGTAATGTTGTATAGGGATTCGAAAGATCCAAAAGTTGCGGCAGCTGGCATAGAAGTTCGCACAGGAAGGAAATGGAGTGCAAAGATGGAACCGGGGAATACCGAGGAGCGATTAAAGCAGAAGACTCTCGTGGGGACAGTGGCGATAGGTCGAGCTGGCCTGGGCTACTTCCCCAGAACTCAAATTCACAAAGCCAAGGAGAAGCAGAGACGGAACCTAATTCAAGAAGAGGTTTGCGCTAGTGTTGAGGAAGAAAGAAGAAGTAAAATGGTGGGACTATCCCGGCAAGGAGCATGGACGCGCTGGGAGAACTTTGTGAAAAAAAAATAAGCTGGTCAGACATTTGGCACGCCGACGCTAGCCGGTTGAAATTTCTAGTGCAATAAGTTTATGATGTACTACCGAGTCCAGCGAATTTATTTACTTGGGGGAAGAACGGAATAATATCGTGTCCACTGTGTGCCGGAAAAGGCACACTAAGGCACATTATGAGTGACTGTCCAAGGGCATTAGATGATGGGAGGTGCCGTTGGAGACACGATCAGGTACTTAGGACGGTTGCCGATACAGTGGACGCTGCAATCCGTGCGAACAACTACAAGCCGGAAGCGAGACCGATTTACTTCGTCCAAGCCGGTGAATCTCCCCACCACCTCGGTGTGCAAAATCAACTCTTGCCCACTATCTACTGCTCAAGACTGGCAGTGGAGTGTAGACATCGGGGAACGTTTGAAAGTTCCAGAGCAGATGGCAACAACACTGCGACCGGATTTAATTCTTTGGTCAACTGAAACAAGGCAGGTGCTGCTGATAGAGTTGATAGTTCCGTGGGAGGAAAACATCGATGTGGCTTGCAAAAGAAAGCTCGAAAAATATCAGGAACTTGTAGAGAAATGTAAATTTAACAAATGGCGGACAGCATATTATCCAATAGAAGTTGGCTGCCGCGGTTTTGCGGGAAGATCAGGATGCAGAATTCTAAATCGATTAGGGATGATAGAAGAAAAAAAGAGAAAGGCCATCAGAGCGATTTCAGAATCTGCGGAAAAAGCGTCGAGATGGTTATGGATTAAAAGAGCAGAACCATGGAGTACAACAGACTAACGAGTGTGGAGGTATTCGATAGTAAATAGAAGGGTTAGGAAGAGAGGAATTGTAGGGGAATTGTAGTTTTCCCCATTGTACATATTTGTATATAATCGAATGTAAACATTTGCGGAAAAAAGGGGGAAAAAAGAAAAAAAAGACAAATTTCATTGCGTACAGTATCAAGAATAGGTTCTCTCTACTCGTATTATGACTGTCAGCGTCTTGCTACGAAGGTCTGGTAGAGCAATTCCTCAAGTTTTTTTTTGTTTTTTATATATTTTTTATTTATTTTTTAATTTTATTATTTATTTATTTATTTATTTTTTATTTATTCTTTTTAATTCATCGTCATAAAGAAGGTAGGGAGAAAAAAGTTTTCTTTTTTTTTTTATTTAAGACTTACTTGTCAGTAGGATTTTACCTGTTATCTTGATCCAAACCTGGCTCAGTGCGTGTGAGTGTACTCATACAAGATATAGAAAAAAGACGAGCTTGTGGTTTGTTTACCTTTATGGTTCGTCACGCCTGGGAGGGAAGTGACGTAAGTCGTTTCTCATTGGCCAATACCATTTTAAAAACTCATTAGCAGTAGCATTTAAATTTTTTTTTCTGTTGAGATGGGAACTGTGTGATTTTGCATGCTTGGCGTATTTTTACAGCAGGATCGCTGGCTGGAACAATAGTTTCGGTAGAGTCGCTTGGGAGAGCAAGTATGATATTGGAAGACCCGAAACGTGTAAGGACCCCAAGAACATCGCTGACGAGGCGATTCTGCGCACTTTTTTTTTAAGTGTGTGACTACAATTATCGCCTGCCATCACAAAAATGTTTTTTAAAAAATTGAAAGAAAAAAAGAGGCGTCCCAAACGAAGACGGTGATTGGTCAATAAATACAAAAATTATAGCCAATTTTTTAGCTAAAATTGATACTTTTAAGTATGGAAATCAATTGATTTTCCACGTATATATGTATATATAATTTTAGATTTTTACACACAATCATATGAACATATAATTAATGTTTCTACTTATCCCTTTTGTTGATTGCGACTTTAGGTTTGGTTTGGTTTGTTTGGTTTTATGGCATATCAACCTTTGTAGGTTATTTAACGCCAAATCCATTTTTATGTAAATAGTCTGTTCTATTGAAAACAGTTCAGTTTAGCATAAGTACACAGTTTAATTGTCAAAAACATTTCCATTTCAAACCATTTAAGCAGTTATATGTAATAATTCAGTTAAGTATAAATACAGTTTTAATGTCGAAAAACAGTTCTATTTGAAATAATTCCGTTAAGCATAAGCACGCAGTTTAAGTGTAAGTACGGTTTAATTGTCAAAAACGTTTCTATTTTAAGCTATTCAATTTACTCAATTCATTTTAGCATAAGTATGCTGTTAGTTCTATTTAACCCATAGATAGGGCCCTATCAGGTGCTACCACTCCGGGCCAGAGTGGACCTGGGAGCGATGGCAATGAAGGGGTACTCCGCATTCCCCAAAGCTCCAGCACTGCTGGAAACTCACCATCAAATTGTTTAGTGTCATATCCAGGACACTCGTTAGGGGGGGGTCTTACCCCTCTGCAGAGGTGCAGTCAGTATATTCTACAGCCCCAGCTGACTGGGCAATACACAGATTTAAATGTCAGACATGCTGATCTGAATTATCTGAAATAAAACTTATGCTGATCTGAATTATCTGAAATAAAACTAAGTACACAGTTTAGACGTCAAAAACAGTTCTATTTCGATCAATTCAGTTCAGCACTAGTACGCAGTTCCAATGTCAAAACAGTTCTATTTTAAACAATTCAGTTAAGCATAAATTCGCAGTTTAAATGCAAAAATCAGTATAGTGAAAGAAGCACGGTTTTGTTCTATTTAACCCATAGATAGGACCCTTATCAGGTGCTACCACTCCGGGCAAGAGTGGACCTGGGAGCGATGGCAATGAAGGGGTACTCCGCATTCCCCAAAGCTCCAGCATTGCTGGAACCTCACCATGAGATTGTTTAGTGTCATATCCAAGACACTCGTTGGGGGGGGGTCTTACCTCTCTGCAGAGAAGCAGTCGGTGTATTCTACAGCCCCAGCCGACTGGGCAAATTAGGACTTTAGAATACGCTAACTGCACTTCTGAAGAAGGGTAAGACCTCTCCAAAGAGGCCGCCTGTTTGGTGAGGGTGGTGACTCGTACTGCTTGAGGGCGGAATCCTGGGGTCTAAGCGGTCCGTGACCCAGTTGCCAAAGTTGTCACATAAATTGCAACACTCTACTTTTGCAACATAAAATGGGTCCACGAGATCGACCAAGATATAAATACGTGAAATAGACATATTCGTACCGATACGGAAAACGTTCACAATGTTCATAGAATGTTCATAAACATAAACTGTTCATACTCATATAGGAATCCGAAAACACTCGAAATTCGTTCAGGTACGAAACTTTTTATTACCTTTTTGAGTTTAAGGATTTTCGACATGAGGAGAGAGAGACACAGTTTCTTTTTATGCTGACTTTTCCAACTGACCCCACCACGTGCGGCACATTTAGTAGACCCCAACTACCTAAATCGACTACCTTCTTCTAGCGTCGGATCTCAACTCTCAACTCACCCAACCAACGCGCGGCGCCCGTAGCGCACAAAGTCGTCTGGCCTCGCCTAGGTCTGAATCTCAACTAACTGCTTTTTTTCAAATCCCCCAAATCCTCAGCGTTTCCGGGAATGACGTCATGCACATCCCCCAGTCACATTTCCTATCTGGGGTTTTTATTGTGACATCTCTGATTGTCACATCCGCCCCGCGCGTGCGTGAACACCCGCGCTGAACGTGTGAATCTAACTAACCCATGCACTAAGCGAAAGGTTATCAGGCTAACTAAACAGAAAGATAAGATATACAAAACGAAAAATGATAATATAAAAAAAGATTCCTCCTAAATTATATTACACTTTGGCTCTTACTGAGATAGATGAGACATCAGAGAAGCCCGACTAGATAAATCGGCTGGTAATGTCAAGCTTTGACACCTATATGATTGTCCTAAACGTATTCTTCAAACTGCGTTAGTGAAAAATAAGTATCGAACTTACTTTATTTTTGCTTGAAGACAGTAGCTGTGGGTCAATTGCGTTGAGGGAAATAAGACTTTGTTTAACTTTAACGCGCTTTGATTTTCTTACTGAAAGCTCGAAATTAACAGGAACACGAAATCTAACTCCCAATACGTATATACAGGTTGATGCATTCCATCTCAACCTAAGCGAATGGGTTTACATCTTGGTGCGCCTCTGAAAGGAAGCAGATATTGAATGTTTCTAAGAGCTACTTAGACTTAGTTAAGCAACCAGTCTAAAAGGAAAATGAATCCTAATAAAAACGGTTATACTCCGCTTTAAAATGGACTTCGTGTCGCATCATACCCTTCACGGAGGAGTTGTGTAAATAAATACTTTAATTTTTTTACTCTTTTAAAACTACTCGACAACATTTGGGTAAGATGTCAAGACTTGGATATAAATTACGATGGTTGTCTGAGAAGTTCATAAGTAGACCAAAATACTCTCATGGAATGTAAGTAAAAGAGGTTTATTTTTAAACATAGTCTCCCTTGTGATCCTTACACTTCTTCCACCAGTGTTGCGGTGCTTCAATCCCATTGGTCAAAAACCTCAACAACAGCAGATATGACTTCATCATATGAACATTTCAGCCAATTAAATTATCAGTCAACCCTTGTATATTATTTTTCCAAACAATATTTACGGTACAATCTTTTCTTACATACTTCCACCAAAATATTCACAAAAGGTAATATCAAAAATATTCACAGAAGGTAATATCAAAGATAAATTCACCAATTAGAAAATTTATAATATTATCCAATGAAGTTAATATTGTTCAGTAAAAAGGTTCTCGAGATTTTTAGAGAAATATTTTTAAAGTGAGTCATATTTAAAAGATTTATTAAATTTTAAAAGACCGATAAAATATCTATTTTCTTTTAGTCCTAGCTTTGTAATAATATTTTGTATTTCCAGTTGAAAGGCAGATCTGTAACTGAAACTTAAAATACGCTGACTGAATCCTTTCCTGTGAAGTTATATCCTCCCCAATAGCAATGCCCTGTATATCACACTGTACTTCACCTGATGGAAAGACTCCAATTCTGAATATCTGAGGAGAGTGAAATACTCCTTTAATGCCATTACTCCCAAGTCCTCTTTGACACAAAGTGGTGCTATCTGTTAGATTACCATCAATGGGTTATAAAGATGTATTTAAAATTATTTACATTCGATTGAACCGAGTGGAAAAGGACAAATCTTAAGAAATAACAACACAAAAATGTAAACATGAACGATAGATAAATGCTATTCTCTAGACTCTATGACTAAAATAAACCCGGACGAGTTTACTGTAGAATAACAATAACACATACCTCCGTAAAGCGTCCAGCTGGCAGACAAAAATAAAGCAGGTAGTTGCTCAGTGCCGCCCTCCTTACAATGCTAAACTGAAGCTGTTTTATATAATAAAATACTTTCACTTACTTACAAGCATCCAATGACGATCTATGCAATGGAATAGTCCACTTGTGCACAATGGGATGCCCTAAGGCACCATAAATAGTTCCCGTTCCTCAATCGGGAATTGAGTTTCCTGACTTCACGACTGATTGCTCTTTGCTAACGCAATTAATTACTCTCGGCTATCACAACTAATTACCTTACGCAACCTGACAAATCCTACATTTACATGCCATAAAAATCAACCAATAAATAAACCAATCAACCAAACAGTTTGACTATAAACAGAGGATTGACCAACAAAATCTTTCCAGTTGCCTTTTCTCGTTTCCCAATGATACCTCCATCGGAAAAATAAAGTCTAAAAATATTAGACTACAGGCAATCCTTACTACGCTTTTAAACTTGGCTATTTATGATGATTTAGGATTTTAAATACAGTCGAGCATATGGCAAACTGATATTTATATATCAAATACAAAATAAATTTATATACAATATTTGAACAGTACATCTAAAACCTTATTTGGAATGAAAACTAACGTTATCATATCAGCCCAGTTGGCTGGTGCTGGAGAATACGCCGACTGTATCTCTGCAGAGGAGTAAGACCCTCCTAATGAATGACCTGATATGACACTAAACCATCTCAAGCTGAAGCTCCAGTCCTGGAGCTCTGAATAATGTAGAGTACCCCTTCATTGCCATTACTCCCTGGTCCACTCTGACCTGGGATGGTCGTACCTGCTAGGTTCTCATCTATATTTCAAAAAGAAATATTTAATCATTTGCTATACTTGAAAACATTTAACTGTGTACAAACAAATTTTGCTGGATTTTCTGGTCATGGTAAGTCAATTTATAATTAAACAGTTCTATTTTACCCATAGATAGGACCCTATCAAGTGCAACCACTCCAGGCCACAGTGGACCTGGTAGTGATGGCAACGAAGGGTTACTACGTATTCCCGAAAGCTCTAGCATTACTGAAGCCTTACAATCAGTTTTTTCTGTCCTATCCCGGACACTAGTTGGAGGTGGGGGTCTTACTTCTCTACAGAGATGCAGCCGATGTATTCTACAGCCGAAGCCCACTGGGCTAACTAGAAAGGTGTTTTCTGATTCTCATTAAGAGCACGCAACAAGTAACCAGGGGAAATCGAACGCCGCAATTCTTTCAGAATTTTTAATGCTCAGAGGATTGTACTCAACAAATATAAAGTCAACTCTCGATGACATGAAAAACGTAGCAAGCTTGATTATATATCTAAAAATATAAATATTCATATCACCATTTATTTCTAGAACATGATTTGTTAGCTTTTGAATTATTGCCATGCCATCTAAAATCAATGCTGTAATTTGTGGAATTTTAATCATTTTCGTGTCTGGGAACTTCGCTTGAAGGTAATGAAACAAAGCAGCTTTGTTGGTACGCGGCGGAGAACCATCACTATTACTCAGGCTGGATGTGAACTGTGAAAGGCAATGCGTTAAAATTTATCCAGGGTCAACTTTTCGGATTCTTGCTACGTTAAGAAGCCTTATGAGAAGATCTTTATCCTTTTTCATGTAATCTGTTTCCTTCATGCTCTTTTGGTGTGGATGCTTTTTGTGAAGATAACTAAAATTTTTCATCTACATATTTTTTAATGGAGCACTAAATTCAACTTGTTTCCAAATCAGTTGTCGCTGAACTGTAGCAGCCACTGATCTATTTCCTTTTGCGAATCAATGCCCCGCCAAGCGATTCGGCCACTAATTGACTAATCCAGGAAGAGCGCATTGATTCCTTCTTCTTCTCAAGAACTATTTTTTCTAGTCCTTTTAGGGTAGTGAGTCGACGGGCAGTCTACTAAATTGGTGATCCCCGACGTGATATTGGCACTTTCTGAATAGCGAAACAAATAAAAAAAGAACACGAAACTCAGACTCCATTTTCGGACAGCAGAACAAACAAAAAGAAAAGAAAAAGAGAGAGAAAAAGCTTCCTGACTCAAAGAACCGAAAGAATACAACCACCCACGAATTTTCTTTCTTTGTGATACACGTGTTTGTTCAAGAGACTTTCGTCGGCTGCGAAGACATTGGCGCAAATTTTTCTTTCAGAAAAATATCCATAAAGAAAAACCTTTTTCGTGACGGAGAAAGACTTTAAAATACTTCTTTTATGAAGCCATAAATAAAAGAAAAAATTTGTGGCAAGTAAAACTATCTTTTTAAAAAAGAGATGTCATCTTTCGTTTTACCAGACATATTGACGCCAATTTGCAAGCCGTCAAATAGAAAGCTACAACAAGATTCTCCCTTTGCCCAAATAACGACATTTTTTGAACCCGTGCCTCAACAACAACAACAACAACAAAAAAAAAAAGAACCCAAGAAAACTTTCCAACGAGGAATTATTTTCTTTTCAGTCCGTCCACAAGAAAAACACCAACCCAAGCTAATATAACGAACATTACATTTTGTTCAAACAAAAGAAAGTTAAAAAAAAAAGAAAAAATTATTACCCCCAGCTTGGCCTGCTAGACAGAAAAAAAAGGAAGGAGAAACTTACTACTCTGCTCTTTTCAACTGACCAGGTGGTACACAAAAAAAAAAAAAAATTTTACAATAACCAAAATAATCTTTAAAAATTGAGTAATACATTTTTACATATTTTTAAAAGGTTGTACGGTCAAAGCTAAAAGAGCGCCTTCTTCCTACTTAACATTTTATTTTCCCGCCTAAATGGTGATTGTGCGACGCCATATTGAATTTAATCTTTTGTTTTCGGACCGGCTATGAAACTTACTAAGGAACCTTAAAGTAGCACCTTCTCTAAAACAAAAACAAAAAATAAAAACAAAAACAAAAAAAAACATTTTTTTCTTTTAACACGAATATCCCTTTTTATTTTCTTGTGGCTTTTAAAACATGTTTTCCCTTTTGTTTCTTTCTCACTGAAACATGTTTCTTTGATTTTTTTTTGTCTGTTGTCACCCTATAAATAAAAAAGAAAATGGACACTACAGTGGCCATACTCGACGCTTTGGTGCGGCTTACCAATGAAGTGAGTAAATTAGCCGTGGGTAGGTCACAACCGCCCTGACGTCAATATAAAAGTCGTTCGCCATCCCCACGCCACCGCCGCACTCAAACAAGCCAGGACTATGTTTTTATCACAGTCGCTTTGGTGCGGAGGCACGGAGGTGCAGAATGCCCTGTTTTTTCTCAAACCAGGGAAACTTAAATCTGGGGAGCTGAGCACGGCACACTCTCCACAAGATTTACGTAACAACCGTGCCTATTTTATCACATACTCCAGGTCCCAAGCACGTTGTTTGCTTGACACAGGTGCAACTTGCAATATCTGGCCATAGAAACTCCTCACTGAGAAGCCGCCAGTGTCGCCCGTCACACTGCAAGCGGTAAATCACTCCCCTATTCCCACGTACGATCAAATTTCTCGTTCTCTGGACTTGGAATTACGGTTTTTACGGTAGCTGATTTACCATACCCCATTCTAGGCTCGGACTTTCTGCACCACTTCAACCTCTTAGTGGATATGCGCAAACGACGACTTATTGATGCTAATACGGAACTTTCTGTCACGGGTTTTAAGGCAAATACCTCACCCATCAGCCCGGTATTATTCATTGCCGCCACCGACGACCCTTACCAAACCTTACTACGCTCTTACTCAGAGTTAACGAATTTGAATTTTGTTGTGAGCAAGTCAATTCACTAAACAACTCACCACATTGAGACCACAGGTGCTCCGGTATTCTCACGCCCTTGCCGCCTCCCTGCTGATAAACTAAAGGCGGCGAAGGCAGAATTTAACCATATGCTGCAGCTGGGAATTATACACCCCTCGTCCACTCCATGGGCTTCCCTTTTGCATATGGTTCCAAAGCGCTCTGAAAATTGGCCTCCGACTGGGGACTATCGACGACTAAATACCATGACGGTACCTGATCGTTACCCAACCCCACATATACGGGACTTCGCTTCCTCTCTGCATGGTTGTAAGACCTTCTCCAAACTAGACCTGGTTAAAGCTTACCATCAGATACCAGTAAATTCGGCCGATATACCTAAAACTGCGATAACAACTCCATTTGGAGTGTTTGAATTTTTAATTATGCCTTTCGGTTTGCGAAACGCGGCTAGTACTTTCCAACGCTTCATGGACGAATTAGTGCGTGATTTGGACTTCGTCTATAATTATATAGACGTCCTCGTAGCAAGTGCCTCACATGAAGAACATGTTACTCACCTCCGCCTGCTGTTCGAACGGTTTCAGAAGTACCAGGTGAGGATTAACCCTGCTAAATGTATTTTCGGTGCTTCGTCGCTAACTTTCTTGGGACACATTATCAGCTCTGAAGGGATATCTCCCTTACCTGAAAAGGTGAAGGCTCTACAAGACCTTCAACCACCCACTTCACTTCGCCAACTATTACAGGCATTTCATCCCACATTGTGCCGATCTCCTGTCTCCTCTGTCTGACCTGTTACGTAACAGGAAAAAGAAAAATGAGCAGATTTTGCTGAATGACATCCAGCTAAAAGCCTTTAAGGAAGTGAAGCAGAAGCTAGCAACAACATCGCTACTTGCACATCCTGTACCCGACGCCAAGTTTTCATTAGTCGTTAATGCATCGGGCACAGCTGTAGGTGCAGTTTTGCAACAGCAACACCAACAACAGCTACAACCTCTTGCTTATTTTTCGAGACAGCTGAAACCGGCAAAACAACGTTACAGCATGTTTGGCCGAGAACTCCTGGCAATGTACCTCGCAGTGAAACACTTTCAGCATTCACTAGAGGGCCGGCAATTTGTGATCTACACCGATCACCGTCCGCTTACTTTCGCACTGCGCTCTAAGCCGGTCAAGTATTCTCCGCGCGAAACTCGCCACTTGGATTTTGTTTCGCAGTTTACCAACGATATCCGACATATCTCTGGAGAACAGAATGCTGTGGCAGACGCCTTGTCTCGCCTTCCTATTAATTATCTGTTCTCACCTTCGGATATCGACTTACGGAAGATGGCCTTAGACCAGCCACGTCTGGACACCTTTGATCTATTGTCACCTGAATTTGCAACTTGCAAGTTCGCATACCCACCAGTGCCCACTGCGGACACGCAGATCATCTGTTACACCTCAACTAATGCACCTCGACCTTTTGTTCCGATGACTCATCGTAGGGTTGTTTTTGACACCCTACACCATTTGGCACACCCCGGACCCAAAGCCACAGTGAAGCTAATTTCAGCTAGATTTTTCTGGCCAAATATGAGGCGTGATATCACTACCTGGACACGTTCCTGCGTATCCTGCCAAAAGTCAAAGGTGCACAAACATATCCGTGCACCACTTGGAACATTCAGCACCCCAGACGCTCGGTTCAGCTATGTCCATATTGATCTGGTTGGACCATGACCGGTCAGTCAGGGATTTACCTACCTCCTGACCTGCATAGACTGTTTTACACGGTGGCCCGAAGCTATTCCCCAAAAGGACATTTCAGTTGAATCCGTTGCGCAAGCCCTTATATCCGACTGGATAACGTGTTACGGAGTTCCAACAACTATTACCACCGATCGTGGCAGACAGTTTGAATCCCACCTCTTCCAGGAACTCTTCAGGATTTTAGGGATCAAACGTACTCGAACGACGAGCTATTACCCTTCTTCTAATGGGATGATAAAACGCTTCCATCGCCAATTGAAAGTGGCATTATGTGCCTATCCTGGCCAACAGCGATAGAGCGAATATGTACCTATTGTCCTTCTTGGCTGTCGCGCAGCTATAACACCTCCAGTCCCGGTCCTCGATTACAGCACCAAATATAACCCCTCAGGGTCACAACCTGGTTTAAACGATACCAATTATGGTACCCCTTTGCCACAACCTTGTCCACTTCCCTCCAATCTCTCTGCTACAACGTGGGAAAAAACAGATCGAAAGTTCCCTCCAGGAAAGTGACCATACACTGCCCTGCCCCACGTTGTGATTCTTTAATGGAAAGGCCGATGGTCACATCTGAAAGGAAGAGGGTTTAACGGCGGCTGAAGACCGAAAACCGAAGGGTATATATATTGTAGAACAAAAAAATACAACTCCGATTTCTACAGTAGTTAATAATAAAAAGGTTTTATAATCTTCAAGTTTACAGATGGTGACAAAATCTGCGGATGTGACTTATAATGGTCTAAGGCGGCGGACTGGCGATATATGAGTTGGCAGCGCAAAGCACAATTCCAATCTGTTGGTCCCTGTCTGGTATTCGTCTGCTTCGTCTGGTCCCAACGGCTTCGCTCTCTGCCACCAACTGCTGAGTTCAAAAATCAGCTCGTTTATAGAATAATTGCCAATATTCTGGGGTAGGTTATGACTGAGGCAGGGGTGATCTCTATAACGTCATCTTCAACTCATCAGACATCCGTCATGTCTTTGTTTCAATTTTCGTCATCAGAAAGGGTCCAACCCCCTTTTCACTACTTTCACAGAGTCGTTCCTCCCACTACCCTCGTAATGAGGACTACAGGAGGATAGCTTTCCTCCTGCCAACATAGTTTCTCTCATTTTACTGCTTATGACGTCAGAAAGGGTCCAACCCCTTTATGTCCAAATATGCTGGACTGTCACTTTTGATGGAACTGGTTTTAAACCTACGTAGGCGAAAGGGCTGGCCTTCTCTCCCGGCTAATTAATAATTCCCTTTCAGCACCGATAAGTAATTCCGGATAATTTTCTCACCCCTTAGCTGAAGTATTTCCCTAAATGCCAGATGGCCTCCCTCTCATGAACAAAGACTTCTTTGTTCGCTTCTGAGTCCCATCTTTTAACTGGAGTGCACGTTACCTCGTATCTGGTTCTTTTTGCTGTCAAATTCTTAATTTTAACTTTTTCCAGGCTCGAAAATCATTTTAGTATTATTACTCTTTTCTTGTTTTAATAACAATATTTTTCTTCCTCAATTTCCGCCTGAGCTCTGTAAACAACTTAATCTTCCGTACCTGTCAACATCTTTCCAGTTCCCATTTCGGGCCCTTGTCAAAAATTCTTTTTCCCAGAAATTTCAATTTTACACTTCTTGGCAATTATATTTGGCTGCTCAACTTTTTTGGTTAACCCTTCACGTACCGCCATAGACAAATATTCTCACACAGCTATCAAAGAGGACCTAGGATACTCTCCAGCAGAACCTGTCTATCGTTACCAGGTCAGATGCTGAACCCGATAGATTTAACAGGAACAGATCCAGCTCTGTATATAAACAGACTGCGAGCTTATTTTGGTAAGCTCCCACCAAAGCACCCTAGGGAACAGACCATCAAATCATCGGTCCCAAAAAATATTTTCTCGTGGATTCACGTTGTTCTGAGAGAGGACGCTGTCAAAGCCCCTCTCACACCACCTTACACTGGCCCTTACCGCGTGCTTTCACGCACTGACAAACTTTTCACCCTTGACATTAGTGGCAAAAAAGAAACTGTATCTATTGACAGGGTGAAAAGAGCCTTTCTTAACACAAACACACAAGAGCCACATATCCCCCCAACTTACACATATGAACATACCCTTACACCTGTAGAAGGAAATACGATGCCAAAAGACAATTACGTCACCACCACGCGTAGTGGTCGACGAGTACATTGGCCCAAAAAACTCTGTAAAACTGTTTATGCATAAAATGTACCCTTTTTTTTTTACAGCTGCTATCTTTTTCTCTGTCGGCTTTCCGTCTAAGCAGGTGGTGATGTAGCAGCCACTGATCTATTTCCTTTCGCGAATCAATGCCCCGCCAAGCGATTCGGCCACTAATTGACCAATCCAGGAAGAGCGCATTGATGCCTTATTTCTCTCCAGAACTATTTTTTCTAGTGCCTTTTGGGTAGTGAGTCGACGGCAGTGAGCCATTAGCCAGCAGCCCAGACAGACCTCTCTCACATCCACTGCCACTGAACCTCTTCGCTGAAGAACAAGCTGCTGCTAGCTTCACACACACACTTCCTACAAACCGAGGACCAACTTATTAACCAGCGACTCCAAAAGGGACACTTTCTCACTCTCACTCCTTTACGCCTGCTACGATAATAAACCTTTCTTTGTCGTGTTGTTTAAAAGAAGTTTCGTTATTCATTTGTGTTACCAAATAATTTATAGTGTTAGAGAAATTAACCATTTCCCGAAACACTAAAGAACAAAATGACGGGAAACATTGCAGCCTTTTTCCTGTACTGTTCAAATATCATCTTTAATTTCAGATGGTGCATCTTGGCCAGAGGCTAAGTTTATAAGTTCTTTTTCATAATATGTAAAAAGATTTTGCAGCGACTCAATTGTATGCATGACATTTAGAAGGTCTGTTTCACCCTTCTCATATCGAGACTTACTAAAGTCTTTTTTCTCATGGCAGTCAACTGCTTTTTTCCCGCCATTTCAGTGCAGCTTCAAGAGATTTCTACATGCTGGTTGAACGATAAAATCCAACGATGAAAAGCATTAGAATTATTAAACAATCCAATCTGCCCATCTTTGGTCTTACTATCTTTATTCATGGTCTGTTCAATTGTCTGATCCATTGATGTCTGACTGAAGGAGTACTGGTTTTGTTGCTGAACAACAAACTCCCCAGCAGCAAGATGCTCTGCTACAAAATGGTAAGTGTCTGGAACAACAAGCTTCACATAAATATACACAGGAAGATACCTGACATAGTTCAAATGATCATATGCAAAATACCAGGGTACTATTTCTGCTGCAGATTGATTCTGAATGGCCCAATCTACTATCTGTGTAGCGCGAACAAAAATTAAAAATAAATCTGCCATATTCAGGTACGAGGTGCATACGATAAGTTTCCAGACTTTTTTCTTATGGGCACTTTTATTGATAGTACACACATGAAACTCTAGTCCCCTTCAAAGTAATCTCCTCCGGCTGCAATGCACTTGTTGTACTGTTCCAACTACTTCTGGAAGGTCCCATGGAAATCCTCTTGTGTGAGCGTGTCAATGTCCTTCGTCACAGCCTCTTTCATCTCCTCAATTGTCTCATAACGACAGCCTCTGAGCTTAAGGAATGATCAAAAGTCACGGGGAGCAAGGTCTGGACTATAAGGACGGTGAGTAACTGTCTTGAGGCCCATCTTGGTCAAATAGTCTGTGACAAGGATGGAGTTATGGACTGGTGCATTGTCCTAGTGGAAATGCCACTGACCCGATTTGAAGATTGCTGGCCTCTTCCGACGGAATCTCTTTCTGAACTCCCTTAAAACCTCAGCATAGTAGCCCTAACCCTTAGCCTTTGGCCAATCAACTCTGGTGTATTGACTTCCTTACTCCTCCCAGACCTCTCATCATCCCTCACAGACTCCCTGTCTTCCTTGAATCTCTTATGCTACTCAAAAATTGATGCTCAATTCATGCAAGATGGTCCAAAAGCAGTCTGAAGCATTCTATACGTTTCTGTGGCATTTTTCCAAGTTTAAAACAGAATTTTATTGCATATCGTTCTTCTAAAGTGTCAGATTGGATTTTTGAAATTCACCAGCTGTGATAATCAGGCTTTAGTAGGGTGTATTCCAATTCCTGCTGTACTACTTATGCTGGCCAATTCCTTATCTAATGTCCCTGGGTCGCCACTTATGACTTTTGCTCGGTGTTGTAAACAGCGGACGATCTCTTTCTTTACGTTGTATGGATGGTGGGAGTTGAAATTGAGGTACTGTCCGGTGAATGTTGGTTTACAGTATACGGATGTCTTGAACCCTTGCTCTTTTCGACATATTAGCACATCCAGGAATGGGAGTGTGTTGTTACTTTCTTTCTCTATTGTGAATTGTGTCGAATGTCTTATTGGGTTCACATGGTTCAGAGAATCTGAACATCTTCCTGGTATGGCCAGAGTTTGAAGGTGTCATCTACGTATCTTAACCATATTGTTGGCTTTAGAGATATAGATTCTAATGCCATTTCCTCAAAGTATTCTCCCTGTATATATTTGCTATTGCTGGTGATAATGGCGAGCCAATTGCTAAGCCCTCATCCTGTCGATATGTGGGATCCCATTCCGAAGTGTGTTATTTGTGTACAGAAAGTCAACATCTCCATCAGATTATCTATTGGAATACTGGTCCGTTCTTCTAGGGATGAGTCAAAGGCAAATCTGTCTCTGACTATTGAGAGTGTCTCCTCCATGGGTACCTTGGTGAAAAAACTCACCATATCCAAGCTCACCATCTGGTTGGATAGGATGGAAGCATCTTTGATGATTTCCACTTTGTGAAAATATTGTTTTAAAAAAATTACACAATCAAAAGGTCCCTCGTTTAAGATTTTATCTTTCATAAAGAATTTTTAAGTGAGATCATATTTGTTGAATATCGTGTTTTTAATGAAAAAAAGGGAAATGATTAAATATAATAAGTGTGTACATAAAAAATTTAGTGACAATAATGATTTTGATAAAAATAAGGTATAAAAATCGTACAGAAAATATCAAAATCAGCGCATTCATAAAACTCCACACAGTTGTAAAATTACAATTTAAGCAAGTACAATTACATTTGTAATATTTATCAAAATTTATAGAACCAAAATATTTTGGCAAATCTTAAAACTATTACTGTGGCAATATTCACTTGTCTGCTAATTAATCTTTATTAATTCACAAACAAGTAAATACAGCTACAGTACTAGTTTTGCTAAGTTATGTGTTAATAAAAAAGGTAAAAGCTTCACCTCTTTTCTTTTGCCCAGTCAGCTGGGGCTGTAGAATACACCGACTGCTTCTCTGCTAAGGGGTAAGCCCGCCCCGCCAACGAGTGTCCTAGATATGATACTAAACGATCTGATGGTGAGATTTCAGTAATGCTGGTGCTTTGGGAAATGCGGAGTACCCCTTTATTTCCATCGCTCCCAGGTCCACTCTGGCCCGGAGTAGTAGCACCTAATAAGGGTCCCATCTATGGGTTAAATAGAACTGAACCATGCTTCCTTCACTGTAATGATTTTTGCATTAAAACTGTGTCTTTATGTTAAATTGATATGTTTAAAATAGAACTGTTTTGACATTTAAACTGCCTACTTATGCTAAATTGGATTATCTGAAATAAAACTGTTTTGACATTTAACTCTGTGTATTACCCAGTTGGCTGGGGCTGTGGAATACACCGACTGCGCCTCTCCCCAACGAGTATCCTAGATATCACACTAAAGAATCTGATGGTGAGGTTCCAGTGATGCAGGAGCTTTGGGGAATGCGGAGCACCCCTTCATTGCCATTGATCTCAGGTCCCGGTGTGGTAGCACCTGATAGGGTCATATCTATGGGTTAAATAGAACTAACTGCATACTTATGCTAAAGCGAACTGTTTGACTAAACTGAATAGTTTCAAATAAAAATGTTTTTTGACATTGAAATTGTACTTACACAAAACTGATTTGTTTAATATAGAAATGTTTTGATATTTAACTGTGTGTAAACAAAATCCGTACTTATACTAAACTGAATTAGCTGAATTAAAACTACTTGACGAAATTGAATAGCTTGATAGAGAAATGTTTTTTTCAGAAATAAACTGTACTTACATTTAAACTGCGTACTTATCCTAAACTGAATTGTTTGAAATGGAACTATTTGTATAAAAATGGATTTGGCATTAAATAACCTACAAAGGTTAATATGCCATAAACCCAAACTACTAACCAACCAACCAGCCAGCCACTTTTCTAAGACATCATACTTTTAATTATTTCTAGCAAAAATCTGAAAAAATCTAAAATGATTTGGGAAATATGCATGGTTGAACCACCATAAAAATCTAATAATTTGAATAGTTATAAACCTTATTTCATAAATATTGACATACCAGTTTCTGCTAGTCCGACTTGACTTAAAATATAAAATTACTCAACAAAACAATAATATATACATTTGGGAATGAAATACCTTCATAATCATAGTTACTTGAAGATTATTGTTTTAATTAAGTTCATTTCATGATTAGAATATGGAACTGGTGCTGCTTCATTTTTATGACTGATATTGTAATGAGTTTCAAGATTATAGCTCCATATATACAAATTACATAAAGAACACAATTATTTTATTCGTACATGGACTTTTTTTATTGCCTTGGTAGGAATCCCTTGTGTACATTTGTCTAAAACGTATTCAACACCTCTCTTATTCCCTAATGCAAGTTTTACTATTGATTGGAGTCTTGGGATGTCATAACCAACAATTATTAGAAATCACTTATGGAAAGAGAGTGATTTGCCAATTTCAATTTTTTATTTTCTTATTTTTGGGAAAAGTTTTCAGTGGTCAGTGACCATTTTTCTTTTTGCAAGTTCTCAATTTTAGTGCACAACTGATTATGTGTCATGTACTTATTAATACATAATGAGCTAACATCCTTAATTGCTGCTCGTTCCTCAATATTTTTCATTGAAGTGGAATATTTTAAGTCAGCCCAATTTTTGGTGATACTATAAAATTACCATCAGCACATTTGTAGTGATGCAAAGCTATATATTGTTTATAGCGTTTCGGGAAATTGTTATTTCCTCTAACACTATATTTTTTAGGCAACACAAATGAATGACGAAACTTTTCTTTAACAACACAGCAAAGAAAGTTTTTTATTTGCAGCATGGAATATTTGGTTTGCTTTTGGTGCTGCAAGACTCGTGGAGTTTAAGCTTGTTAGCATTGAGACGAAATAGCGTTATGAGATGTTGAGAAGGCAGCGTGTGTCGTTGGACGTGTGACTGATTGTGTTTTTTGCATTTTTGACGAAAGATGTTGCAGTTGTAGGAATTGAACTTTGGATGCCACCGTGAGTTTCGTGTCTGGTATCTGGGGAGAGTAGGCGTTATCTCCATTAATGTGGACCAGAGGTGAAATGGGAGCTAGTGTGTCGAGAGCGGGATTACGCTCAGATCGACATAACCAATTTTGGGGTGACATAAAGTTGTGCCTGTGCGAGACATGTTGAATGCATCTAATTTATATTCAACTGGGATTCCTCGTAAGGAATCCATAAATTAGATGGTTTCCCTCGTTTGTCCATGTTGCTGCTGCTGGTATATTAAAGCCGCAGTGACATGTCTGCACTGGGCGGCGTTGTCCAGCTAAAAAGCATCGCTATTGAAGAACGGCCAATGGGACGTCTGCACTGGTCGGCGTCCTCCAGCCAAAGAGACTGGGTTTGGCAGCTTACCCGATTTGTTGACCGGAAATGAAAGGTCCAGGGTGAATAGGATAAGTCATCCTGATTGGGTGAAATTAATTGTCGAATTAAATTGCGCGCCAAACCAAAATACGAAATTTTTCTCTTCTCTACATGTTCAACAAACTCGGAAGTTATTCACAAATGTAAATGAAAATTTAAAAAAACCCAACAAACCTTTGTATATTAGGTGTATAACCAGAACAAAATTGCAGCCGAGAGCTCCCATCAATTTTTACATCCTTATCACTCATATCAACTCGATAATGAGTATCTGGTTTATCAACTTCAAGTCCACAGACTTTCTCAATGAAATCTTCCAGAAGTTTGGAAATTATGGAAGAAGCATCCTACTCAGCAATATATTTTTTATAAGGAGTAGTCTGAATTTCAAATGAACTTCTATATTTTCGGCAGTTTTGGAGTGAAAGAAAGACAATGTTTGTTCAGGTTTCCTTTTCTCAATTTTTTGTTTGGTTTTCTGTTGCTGTTTTTTCTCGGCTAATTTTCTACATTGTTGAAGATGGAGATCGATGTTAAACTGATTTAAATCTTACCCTTTTAAAACCGCCACACAAAGTGATTAATATCTATGTTGTGCCGACAGTAAGAAACCAGATAGATTGCCGCGACCTGCCGATAAACGTAAACAGATCAGGTTACACGCCCGCCTTAGGATAATTATATCCGGGTACGGCCGGAAATGACTAAGCCCTTTTTCTTCCTAACGACCTTGACATCTCGTTACAGCTAAAAAAAAAAAAAAGGGATAAATTAAAATTAACAATATTAACAAAACACTTCGGCCAAAAATAACTTGATAAAAATGGAAATAATAGTTGTCGCCAGGTTATAGCAGGTTAAAAAAATACTTAATTGCTACACTCATTTTTTATTAAAAAAATTCATATTCACGTGGCTGGGGCTGTGTGTCACAGCACCTTCGGAATATCAAGAAGCCCTTTTTCAACGCTCACGGGCCACCTCCTCGCTTTTTGCGGGGAACCCCGGAGCCTGTTCTGGACTTCGGTCCGGAGCGTGGCTCTGCAAAAGGAACAATGGCAGACTTGGGGCCGGTCATTAGGCACCTAGTTTCGACTAGGCTACCCTCGGGTGGGCGAGCTGCACTTTTGACTCCTTTGTCACCCATGTATGGCACTAGACCAAGCGTCTAGTTTAAGCCGTAAACTGGCATACGTGCCCAGACCCACATTTGGGTTCGGGAAACTGCTTGCCTCATCTGGCTCACATTGCACTAAGTGAGCCGATGAGCAGCACTGACGAGCAGGGTTCGAGTCTCGGCTCGTTCCCGACCTCCCCTCCCCTTTATCCCCACTTTAATCGGCCTTCGGGCTTTTGACCTTGTGTCAAGTCGTGTCTGGTGGGAGGCAGCGACAAATATTGGGCTACATCCTCGCTTTGGCTAGCCTGCTGGGAAGCAGTTCTTGTTAATATCCTTCGGTCTCAGGGGGCCTTCCCCCCCAGGAGGGTTGGGTTTATCGCTCGGCGCCTAAGGCACCCCTAATAAGGGGAATGCTGACGGGGCCGAGGGCATTTTTGGAACCTGCCGGATGCGTGTGGGCTACGGCCCTGCACCCGGACCCACCATAAAAAGGCCTTGTGCCATACTTGCCCGTTCGGTGGGGCGAGCAACAAATACCGCTACCTCCTCGCTTTTTGCGGGGAACCCCGGAGCCTGTTCTGAACTTCGGTCCGGAGCGTGACTCTGCAAAAGAAACAATGGCAGACTTGGGGCCTGTCATTAGGCACCTAGAGGTCGAGTTCGGTTATGGCAGCTTGGTCGTGTAGTGTCGGGCGAGCTAGTGACTAGTGTTACGGACCAAGTGAGAGGTCGGAGACCGTGGTTAAGGTTTGCCAGGCCTGAGTACAGACGAGATCGAACGAACGAGTCGAGCGGAGCTAGGGCTTTGTCGTGCCCCCTAGCCGTGCGGACATAACGAGACGAAGGCGGAGGCTTTGCCGTGTCAAAGCCGTACGGACGATAGCTATGGCTGGGTCGCGCCAAAAGCCATGCGGATGTATCGGACGGGAGCGAAAGCTTTGTCGTGTCAAAGCCGTGCGGACGATATCGGGCGCTAGCTAAGGCTTTGTCGTGCCGAAGCAGTACGGACGGTCGGACGATAGCGAAGGCTTTGCCGTGTCAAAGCCGTGCAGACATATCGGACGGGAGCTAAGGCTGAGCCGCACCGAAGCTCTGCACAAACGAGCGGACAGGCCAGGAGGCCGAGGCTAAGATGGGCGTTATCTTAGCGCTGCGTAGATAGTGAAGCGGTAGCTAAAGGATAGACCGTGCCATTAGCGCTGCGCAGCTTATCGGACAATCGGAACCGAGCGAGGGTTAAGACTGGCTGGTCTTAGAATCTGTCTTCGTGTTTGCCTCCGGGCCGTCTATTTCGGCGAGCCAGTTAAGGCTGCCAGGGATGCTCCGACCCGCAGAAGGTGACCTCTAGTAAAGCGCTACTTAAAAGGACCTTTGTGCATACCAATGTACGTGGGAGAAAGGCAGATCTACCACGAGAAGTGGGATCAACGCCGGAAGGTAAGGTGAATGCACCGCAAAAAATGCAGGATTCCTCCTTAAATGAGCTTCGCGAAGAGCTAGCCGTTTATTTGTCGCTGCCTCCCACCAGTTTAAAAAAAAATCAAAATAAAACTCTTTTAGTCCCCTCTTTTAGATCAGTCGGTGGTTGATTGTTCTGACTTTTAATTTTTTCAGAAAAATAAAACGTCTTAATATTTTTCTTTATTCAACCTCTTATCAACTCGAAATAAAATCTAATTCTGACATTTTTTTCTGCTCGAAAAAATTTGCACTTTTTCTTAATCAAATATTTACGCAGTCAAACAATGCCCCTTTAACAAGGCCACGGTCCCTCTATTTTATTATTAAAATACAAATTTAAAAAGAGATACATAATCAAAATATACTCTTTAAAAACTTTCATACTTACTTTTATAATCCACTTAATGTTTTTAAGACTAAATTTCAGTCAAAAGAATTGCTTATTCTTATTTATTCACTTTTAATCTACATTTCTTATGATTTTTTAGGTGGCAGGAGGTGGTGAATAAACATCGTCTCGTTTTTTTTTGTAATAAAAAATCTCACCAGACCTCAACTCTAACCCTGATAAAACAATAATATCCTCACTCCACCTTGACCAGCTCCGACCACCCATTGCCAAAATTCAATGTTTGTTGACAAAAAATAAATTTTCACTTTTCAGTACTTCCAATATAGTTTTAAAAACTTTCTTTCTTGAATGACACTTTATTTTTATGCGATTCTAGTATTATTTGTGCCATTACTTTTTCTTTATTTCCACTCAAAATTTTCTACCTGTAAATCAGTTGAAAAATCAAATCAAAGAGAAAAAAATTTCAAAATGCCAATATTTTACGTGATATAAATTAAATATTTCTTTATTTCTACTGAAAATTTTCTACCAGTAAATCAGTTGAAAAATCAAAATCAAAGAGAAAAAAATTTAAAAACGCCAATATTTTACGTGATATAAATTAAATATTTCTTTATTTCTACTGAAAATTTTCTACCAGTAAATCAGTTGAAAAATCAAAATCAAAGAGAAAAAAATTTAAAAACGCCAATATTTTACGTGATATAAATTAAATATTTTATTTATTAACGTTTTTGATTTAATTAAAAAAATGACATAATCATAAAATTAATTATCTAGAAAAATAAATTTATTATTTGAACGTATTAAAAAATGCATATCATCATCGGTGCCCACTCCGGAAAATTCGTTAATTATTGGGGTGGGGGATAAAGAGCCTTCTGGAAGGTTTAGGGGACTATTTTATTTGTAAATACTAGAAAAGCGTCAAGAACTTAACTTGCAATCGATTCGATTTATTAGAAAATAGTGGAAAATGCTCAATTAAAAAAAAAAATTACAAATAAAATATTGGAAGATGGTGTAGCCCCCTTTTATTGATATAACTGGGGTTTTATCCGGCTCCAATATTTTGAATCATTTAGAAATAGCGCCCTCACGCCCCTAAATAAAATTTTAATCGACTACTTTGTCAAATTTACCGAATTTTCTGTTAAAGAATTTTTCTAAATTCCATTGTCATCTTTTTGCTATAAACTTTTAACTTCAGACAACTAATCAAGTCATTTCAGAATTTAATTAAGATGGGTGACCCTGAACAATTCCATTTAACTGTGGCATGCAAATAGATGCAATTATACACTTCAAAATAATCAACTGCGAATTAGAATAATTATTACTTATTATGTTTATTGTCTAATACCAAGAACTACCTAAAATGCTAGGGACAAATTACAAAAATACTGCCGGGTAGTCGCTTATTTACTTAATTTTCAGATTTTACCCACCCCGAGGTAACAGTTACTTTTTACTATATCACAATTTTCCCCCTTAAAAGGACCCCCCCTTTTTTTCGGCATACATGTCGGTCCAGTGAACTCTATCCCCCCCCCACCGCCGCCATACGATATGTCTTCTAAACAAATGTAAAATATTAAAAAGTGTGTTGAATGACAAAAACTGCAATGAAATGAAATCATTGTTTATTTCTAATTTTTTTTTTATACAGTAGATACATTTTAATTGAGAAAGAGTATTAATTTTATTTAAGGTAATTCATTATTGTTTTAAAATATCTGAGAATTCTTTTTTTTTTCCACATGGAAATATCTGAATGTTCTAAACTAATTCTAACGACAGAAAAAGATCCACACAAATGGATATTTGTTTTTTTTAAATCTTATTCACTCATTATCTAGTTATGTGTCATTTGTCACTGACAATCTTTCTATTTATATCACTATGTAAAGGTTCGTTAAAAACTCGTCAGAATTGTCTGTTTATTCCCGGAATTCAACAACATTAAAAACATTGAGATCAAAATTCCTAAGAAGCAGACGTCACTTAGAGATATCTTGTTTAATTTTCTTATTTTTTGTTTAGTTTTTGTATATTTTTCAAGAAAGATGGACCAAAAAATTCACTGAACTTTTGCTAGTCAAATAAACCAGAGCACATTCATCAGTGAAGAAGAAATTTACTTAAGTTAACGCATTGGAATAATTACTGCCTATTTGATATTTCTAAACCGCCAAAGACAGTCAAATAGCAAAGTCACTCAGATCATTATCAATAAGCATCTTTCAGCTGTTAACAATCAAATAATTTATTTTTCGAAAAGAGAGGTGTCCGAAATTTTCATTATAAGAAAATGTGAGTATTTTGATTTTATTTAACAGTTTTATTTTCTTACGAATACCTTATTTTTGAAAGAAAAGATTAATGGGAACTAAAATAAAATTTTTCTAATAAAAAAAAAAAAAAAAAATTTTTTCTTTTAGAAAAGAACAAATAAACATGAATTAAATCAAATCACTTAAACTTTTCTTTGAAAAGCAATTAAAAAAACATCGCATTAAAATTTAAATAAAAATAAAAATATCTGATTTAACAGTTTGTCTGAAAATAAACTTTGTTTTTGTTGCTGCATTCAATTTTTCTTTTCTTTCTAAATTAAATCATTCGTAACGAACGAACAAACTTAAAACCAGGTAAATTTTATTTTAAAAGAAGAAAGCTTCAATGAGTGACAATTTTTCGAATTATATTTAATAAATAAATCATTAAAAAAATAAAAGAACAAGATCGCCAAAGAGTAAATCGTATAAAAAATCTTTCCAAAAATTTCAAGGAAGAATTTTTTTGACAAAATTACGGAAATTTCGTTACAATCTTTTTTGTTTTTGTTATATTTGTATTCGCTGTTGAGATTAAATTTAAAAAATTTAATTTTTTTTTTTTTTTTACTTATTCCGGTGTCAATTGTTATATTTATCTTGTATATTAATGCAGATGTTGTCTTTGTGCCACAACTAATTTAAGTTTATTAATTAGATATTTTTCAAACCTATTCCTTAAAAGTTGAACATAATTGTGTTTTTATTGATTGAGGATTAATATTTCATTTTTTTTTCTTGTTACTGTCACATAAAGCAAGTCATGTAAAATTATTTCGTGTGATGACTATATGTAAGATTCAAATTTGTAATGTTTAGAAATATAGGAATATGTATACATAAAAAATAATAGTACTAATAACAAAAATAATAGATAACTGCAATAAGAATTGAAATTTAATAAAGAAACTTGCTGTCACTCGTTCTCTCCGAAAGACCACTAGTTTTTAACAGTATAAGTATCTTAGAACTAATTAAAGGGCTGTAGGCAACAAATAAATTATCTGTCACGTGGTACGCTCCCATAAATAAACACTCAGCCATTACCCTAATAAAATGCTCAGTATTTAGCACCATAGGTCAAAGAAAAAAACCTTTGATTTTTTTTTCTAAAGGGGCCAGACAATTGTCTTAAAGAAATCTTAATTTATGACCTGTTACTTGTCCTTGTATCTTTGATTTTTCTAAGACTTTTGCAAAGTCGGTTGCTTTCCAACTTTGGTTGTGTAATCATCAGAGAACAACCAAAAGTAAAAAAAAAAAAACTAAACAAAACCAAAGAACTTTATTATCCAGTTAAGGGACTTGATGATTACTGACAAAATTTTTAAAAGAAGATCATTTAGAAAATAAAAAAAAGAAAACAAAAAATATTCATTGTAAAATAACTATTTACAATTTTTTTCATAAAACTTTATATATTTACAAATTCTGTTATTGTCATTTGTCTGTGTAGTTATTTTGTTGTTTTGCATGTCGATCGAAGGATTAATAATTCCAGAAGTCTTATTTGTTCTTTCTGAATAAGTAAAGACTTTATTGTATCTGAAAGATTGTTAGCAGCGGTGTGTAACCCAACCCAATTCTACCCTATTCTCTATAAAGAAAAACAAAGGATATCCGTTCCGGTTCCTACCATCACACATATGCCATGATTTTTACCACATCTCTCCATGATCTTGAAGTGGACAAAACACACAAGATGGTGTCAGAAGTGGGATGAATTAAAACACTCCTAATTGAACCACGACCCAGGAAGACCAGAAAACAGCCATGGAAGAAAACACAAAAACCTCCAAAAGTAACAAAACCTTACATTACTACATACACACTGCGATATTAAACTCTCGTATCTATGAACAGACCACATTCCTTGTACTTAACAAATAATAGCATGTGAGAATGGCAGATAAATTAACACTTCCAAATATGGACTGAAAAAGTTCAGTAGACGATCACAAAAAATTCAAACAACTTAAACACAAATGGGAGCTGATTTTCTATACAGAGGAGCCCAGGAGGGTTAGACATATGCTTCTTTAGATTGACGACAAGGGACTGAATATTTACAACATTGCCACCTTTAACAACCCTAAGGATCAACTCAGTCTTTGAAAAGCATGAGACATACTGCAAACCCCAAAATAACCAAATTCTCATCAGATACAACATAAGAGGCCTCAAACAAGGGAAAATAATAACAGATGAATTTGTCACCAAAGCAAAACAACTGATTGAGGAGGCTGGGTACACTGATGAGAGGAAAGATGAAATAATGAGGGATACGCTGGTCTATGGTATAGTCTGACCAAGAGACACCATCAATATAGGTGATACCCTCACCTATAAACAAGTATACAATCTGGCAAGAACAGAGGAGAGAACCATAGCACAGATGGAAGTTCTATCCATAATTCCCAGGGATGAAACCCTCACCAACAAAATCAAATGCAGACCTGGGCAAACAGCAATGACCAGAACCCTAAAGTACAACCCCACCCAAAACAAGAACAACAGGGTCAGTAGACAACCAAATTTATCTGAAGCAAGGAATGTTATAGATGTGGAAGAAACCACCATTACAGAAACCAATGTTCTGCTAGGTGAGCACAGTGCTGATATTGTGGAAAAGTAGGACATTACATGTGAATATACATGAAAAATAGCTGCTACAACTTTATGAAGTCTGAGGCCAGAAAGAATATCAGACATAAGAGGATTTCCCAGAGGAAGATGAACCAGAACAAGCATCAAGCAGCAATGGGACAATAAGCTCTAGCAGCAAGTGTGTACACTCAATCTCTAAATATGCAGATATTTGCAAGCCACACAATAAAGATCAAAGTGGACACAGAGGCAGACACATGCATCCCTACAGAAAATCAAATGTGGCTGCTACCCTTCAAACTAACACAATACTGAAGGGATATAGTTGTTCAAGGATAACAAACATTGCGGTGACTGATCTCAAAATAATGCTTAAGAACAAAACAGTAATAAGATTTGACATTGTAACTACCCCCTCCCCCAAGGAGCCTCTTTATTTTTGGATGAAGGCAGGCTCAAGAATTAGGAATCATCTCTGTCAACCTAAATGAGATAAAAAGACAGTATAACAGGTCTGAAAACACTGAGCAAAAAGGAATTTATAGTAAAACAAAATCTGTTTCAACATAACATGTTTTCTTGTGAAGAAATATCAAATAAAATGATAGAAAATCCCAGGCCAGTGATACACCCACCTAGATAAGTCCCAATACACATTCACCCACTCTACAAAGCAGAGTTGGCAAAAATTGAAAAAGAAAGACATCATAGGGAAAGTTACAGGCCCAATAGACTGGGTTAATTTGATCACCTGTCAGATAACCACAAACTATGATGGAACATCCAAAATCACGCTCTGTATGTATCCCAGGGACCTGCACAAAAACCTAAGATGAGCTATTATTCTTACTACACATAAGAAAAGTTTCTGTGTCATTGATGAAAAAAGGGATACTGGCACCAAGAACTAGACTATCAATCTAGCCTGCTAAGCACCTTTAACATGCCATTTGGAAGATGCAAATTCAAATCTTTACCATTTGGATTAACTATATCCCAGGACATATTCCAACAAAAGCTAGATACAATATTATTTGGAATCAAATGACATGGGCATAGTGGATGATATCTTGATAACAGTATCAACAGAAGAGGAACATGACACAGCCATGACTGAAATCTTGGGAAAGAACCAAGCTGAACAACACTGGATTCAATCCAGATAAACTCCAATATAAACAAAAAGAGTAAACTTCTTTAGCCACACTATCACAGAACAAAGCATATTACCCACAGAAGATAAAGCTATGAATACCCCAAAAGGCAAAAGAACTCTACATGCTGATGGGAATGATTGCATACCTCAATAAGTTCTCAATGAAACTATCACAAATGACAGCACCAATTTAAGAACTGTGGAAAAAGAATGTGCGCTTCTTATGCAACAACACCATCAAGAAGCCCTTGAAGAAATAAAAACAGACCTGTGCAAGGCACAGATAATCATTTACTATGATATAGACCCCAAAACAACAACAATTCTCCAATGTGATGCCAGTACACTAGGTGTAGTGACATGGATAAGACGGATCAACTAAAGGTGTGCCAAAAAATAGTAGAAATGGTATCAAGGTGCCTCACCCCAACAGAGCCAAGGTACTCCAAAGAGTACAAAGAGAATGCCTGGCAGTCACATATGGCCTACAAAAAATGAATGTTTCCTATTCTGGTGAAAGTTAACAGTAGAAAAAGACCATTCACCACTTTAACAAATCTCCCAGAAAAATCTAGCTGTGTCTCCATCAAGACTTCAACGGTTCATCCTAAAGTGCCAAAAATTTGACATCCAAGTCAAGTACCAGTTAGGGAAGATAATCCCAGTTGCAGACCCCTTGACAAGAGTGCTTCAATGAAAATAGAAAAGGTACACCACAGGATCAATTTCATAATGATAAATATGAAAATAATAAACACAGAATAGATAAAAGAGGCATTAATAGCTGACCCAACAATGAACCCTGTTGAAAGACACAATATGGAGAGGATGGTCAGAATACAGAAAATAATACCCAACAACACTTTATGAACACTGGACCTTCATGTGCAATCTCATCTTAGACGATGGGTTAATCCTCAAGGGGAACAGAATTGTAGTCCCAGAAGTGCTGAAACTCTCAGTCTTTGGGAGACTACACAAAGAACACCAAGAAAAACAAAATGCAGCCTATTTGCAAGGGTGTCTATTTTCTGGCTAGGGATAAACCAGAGCATCAGGAACATGGTAAAAGCATGCAGCAAATATCAACCCGCATAACCCAAACTACAACTGATGCAGCAAGATTTCTCCATACACCCTTGGGCTACAATAGGTATGGACATCAATGAGGAAAATCGACGTAAATATCTCCTAGTGGTAGACTACTACTCAAGATTCCTAGTAGTCAAAACACTCCCAGACACATCAGCTACTACTGTCTCTGAGCAATTCACCCAGGTTCTAACAGAATGTGGATTACTGATAACCATCATGGCTGACTGTGGTTCACAGTACATGAGTAAAAGGTTTAAGAGGGAATGTCACAACTCACACATAACATACCACCACCAAACAAAGAGAGTAGCAGAAAGAGCAATAGGGACAATCAAGGCCCTTTGGAAGAAGGCCCAGGAGGAAAAGAAGTGCTCATACACAGCATTATGGATGTAAAGAACAACCCCAATAAATAATGACATGCCATCCTCATATGAACTACTATTTGGCAGAAGACGCAAAACAATGTTGCCTACAGCGGAAGAAGTGGGGGCTACAGCCACATCACCCTGGAAAGGAGACTTAGCTCTAAGTAAATTAACAAAACCAAGCAAAGCAGAAAGAATTATGACTGGCATTCCAGCCAGAAAAAAGAAATACTGGACACCATGGAGCTGATCCATGCAAAGGACATGCTACATGACATGTGGATACCCGGCACAGTCCTTAGACCCCAACTCATCAAGCAACCAAGGACATACCTTATAAATGTCTGAGGTAAGGTATACCAAAGAACAAGAGAACACTTTAAAGCAAGACCCACCACAAACATAGCCAACATACAAAGACAGGAGACACCATCTCCAGCACCCTTACAGACACTACACAAGAAAGGGAGGTTATTACAATGCCAACTGCAAACAAAGTGTCAAATACACAAGAAAATCCAACAGAATACCCAACCACACTTAGAGAAAAACAACCAACATTAAAAGTACAGAAAGTATACCATCTACAAATCTACACAACAAGAACAGGAAGGGTTGCCAAGATGCCAGAAAAATACAAGGACTAAAAGACGCCATACAATATAACATAATAACTACATACATACATACATACATACATACATAAACACACTAACATAAACACCACCATAAAAAAAAATAAAATAAAACAAAATAACTTACAAAACAAAACATTATCACAAAGATGGGAAATGTCATAACATGATACAATGTTAAAGGAAAGCAATCCAATCCAACTCTACCCTCTTCTCTACAAAGAATACCCCTTCCAGTTCCTATTGTTATACATGTGCCATGTTTTTACCACAACTCTCCTCGAGCCCAAAGTGGACAAAAGACACAACAATGAAAGGTGTATTAGTGTAAACAAACCAAATTCTAAATAGTTTCTGAAAAAAGTTTTTATGCAAAAAAGAATAAAAACACTGTGATGTTAAAACTCAACGAAATAACCAATTATTGGATGTAAGAAAATGTTTGATACTTATCTAATAAAATAAAATATGTTTTAGAATGAGTTAATATTCTGAATTTATTAGATCTTTTTTCATGAATACACTCTGTCCTTAATTGGATTTGTTTTACTTATACAAAATATTGAACATTGATTTTCTACCCATGCAAAGCAGAAAGAAATTTCCCTATAGAAGTAAAAGCAGAAAGAATTTCCCTATAGAAATAAAATCTTTCCTTTTTTTTTTTTTTTTTTTAACACCAAGTCAGATGGGTTCATATAAATGTGCTGTTTTAGACAAAAGAAAAAACAAAACAAACTTGGAAAATAAAGTAAAATATTCCTCTTTCAGGCAACTTTTTAGCCTAAATTTCAAAATTAGGTCTCTGGTCTATAAGAAGAAAAAGTATTCATGATAATTTTTATCTTCTGAGATTTAATTTATTTAACTGAAAAATCCTGTTTTTATACTCTCACTTGCTGCAACTGACTAAGTCCTTGTCATTAAAAATCTAACTGATGACTAAATAAATATGACTGATATGTTTCAACATATTAGGCATATTCACAAAATTAATATTTTTATAACTGCATTTTACATTGCTTTTTATGGGATATTTTGTTTTTGAAGGAATGCAAGTGTTTTAATTACACCTCTTTGAAGATCATCTTTTCTGTGAGTATAAACTTTTCTAATGAGACATTCTTCCTTTGTGAATAAGAATGTGAAATTCTTTGTTTTTGTATAGTCGTTAAAGTTTATATAATTTTGGAAAGGAAGTTTATTTACTAGCCTTTTGATTTACATAATCCTGAAAGGAAGGTAAATTTTTTTTCTTATGGTCCAGCAAATACTTAGCAAGCTGAAAATATACAAATAGAAGAAAAGAAAGATATAAGCAGATTGGCAATTATGAACTGTCTGACATAAGTGGTTATATTCTTACATGTGTTGTTTGCATGTCTAGTGAATACATTATTTATCACTTATACAATATATGATTTGGCAATATATTATGGGAGACCTTTTAGAATAGGCACACAGAAAATGTCTTGTAATAACCTAATATATCAGTGTGTTAACTTATATATTTCTATAAAAATGGATTTAAACTTAATTTTACTAAAAAGCTATTATAGCTCCAAAGCTATAGGATTGAAAATTTTGTGACTTTCCAAAGAACATAAGTATATATGTTTTTATCTGTAATATCTATTTTTCATTTAGAGATTTTATTTCTTTGCAATACCATCTAATTTTTTAAAAGAATGTACCCAATGTTAGGCTAATCATTTCACAAAAGACAAAATTCTATTATGATGTGAGGAGACTTTTTCTAAAAGCTCCAGCACTGCTGAAATTTAATTTCTTAATCAATTTTAATATTTTTTGCATCAGTTTTCACATCACTCGTCTCACTATTCTGTCATATTAGATTGTTTGATCTGTGTGTTTTGCAGTGGTGGTCGGCATATAAACATTTTCATTCATTGTTCAATTTGGAATTTCATCCTATCCTCACCTTCCAAAAACTTAGTAGCTGGAGTTTTCTTATATAAAAGATGGCAAAGAAAATGAGTAATCAGTGTAACTGAAATATTGTGGTAAACAAAGAAGGTTAATTGTTTTAGTAAAATTGGCTTGATCTTTTAGTACATTAGTGATGGCCAGAACCCCACTTACAAATTGTTTTACATTTTTTTCTTTTAAACTTTGCATAGAATATTCATAAATTCACTGAAAAAGTTCTGAAACACAAACACTTCAGATAATTATGCTGAACTAAAAGCTGATTAAGGAAGCCATGAAATTTTATTACCATTTATCTCAGTTTTTCTTTGCTTCTTTTATATTGTTGTATATCAATAAGACTACATCATGTCTAAGCAATACATATTATGGCTTTTGTCTGCCTCTCCACTTTGGACAGTCTGGCTCAAGGCCAGAGCCCACAATGACAGGGAATCTAGTGGTCTCATCATGCTCTTTCCTTGGAACTCTTCTTCAAGGGGGAAAATCCCTTGTATTTAATGTCACACCCTTCATATCTGCTTTTCTTTTAGTTTTACTCAAAAGAAGCAGTCCTCCCCAAATTTGGAATTTTTACAATTTTATGTTTACATGACATGACAACAATAACTGTTCATTTATAACAATGAGAGAAATAAATAAAAATTTTCCATAATTTAATTTAAAAAAAGTATTGCTCTTCCAAGATTTCATTCTCGGGCCCCTGATGAACAAGCCCTGGACTCCATGTCAAATCTCTGAGCTGATTCCTGCTTACCCTGGCTTGTAGTCAAAACAACTTCTGTTTGAGTTTCTAATTCATGAGGATAAATGAATGACAATCCTCTCGTCATTTTTCAATATATTGTTTTTTTTAATCATTTTCTTTCTGGTCAAAACAATATATTCCTGATTCATTCCTTCTGGACTGACTTTTGTTTATGTTCACGTTTTACAATGTACTGATTACATTCTTTTATAATCCGCTTTGAGTAATTCATATTTTTATGGTCAATAAATTTTATTGATTGATCTATAGGATCATATTAGATAGAATACTGGAAACCATGAAATTGAGCTAACAAATGAGCTCTGGCTTGTTTAAAGATTTTGTATTAAAGAATACAATCTAAGACCAATGATGAAAAGAACTTGGAAGTTTTTCATCATTTAGAATTAGCTGAAAGAAACAAGTAAAAGATAAGTTTTAGTGAGTATAGTAAGATTCAAAGTCTTTTTCCAACATTATTAGGATGAATGAAAATATTGGCTTTTATATAGTTAATTGATTTTTTAAGAAAAAATTTTGTTTAATAAATAAATAAGATTATGAGGATCATTTTTCGTTGAGGGTAAGTTTATATGTAATGAACTGTGTATCTACAAATGAAACAAATTAGCAACATTCATAACAAAATATTACAATACAAAGAACGTGTAAGCAGCATAACATATTTGATAGAATGAGATGAGTTATGTGATGATGATGGTATAATTTTAAAAAAGTTCTTAAGAAATATTGTTATTCATGAAAACTTGCAAGTCATTGGATAAAAGCTAAGAAAAGAGTAATTGTTGACAACCAAAACAACATAGATTTATGGGGAACACAGTTGTTTATATATTAATGATCTAATGAAGGATTTTTTTTTGTGATAAGAAACACAATTCTTTTGAAATCATCATCATCATCATCATCCATAGAATATTTGTTGAATTTTTCTATTGTCTTCTTAAAGCAATATCATAAAGTGGTTAATTGTCGTACTTCTTAATAGGCCATTGATTATTGTTGTTATAGTATGCACCACAAAATCATATTTCAAGCATATTTAGTTTTTGGTTGTTGCGTTGTATCTATAACTTTGGCTTCACCCAGAATGAGTGATTGAATGATGAATGGGATTTCAATGAGAAACTTTTAATCAAACTAGTAACAACTTTGAAACAATTCTGTCATTGATTAAAAATCATGAGAAAAATAACTTAGCTTTTAGAAAACCATTTATATGGTTGGGATCAAGTCAAATGTATTCAATAAAATAAAATGCAATTTTTTCCAAGCAGTGGTCATGTCAATTCTACTATATGAATGCACCACATGGATGCTGACTAAGCATATAAAGAAAAAGCTAAACAGGAATTGCTGTAGAATGCTATGAACTATATTGAACAAATCTTGTAAGCAGCATCCTACAAAATAGCAGCTGTATGGCTACTTACCTCCTATCTCTAAAATCATCCAAATAAAATGGACAAGACATAGGATACTGCTGGAGAAGTAAGGATGAACTCATAAGTGATGTTCTCCCATGGACTCCATCACCCACATGTGCAAGTGTTGGACAACCAACTAGAATTATCTGCAACAACTTTGTATAGACACAGGATGTAGTCTAGAAGAGCTGCAGGAAGCAATGGATGATAGATGAATAGCAAGAGAAAGGCAGGGAAATCTGTGCTAGCAACATGATATGATGATAAACGATGAGTTTAAATGGGTCAATGCAATAACAGACCCTCAAATGATATTCTTGTTAATTGCTTACTTTAATTGTTTTCACTGACCTTTTGAATAGACTTACGAATTTCTTTGTGTACTCAAAACGTATATAAGCCTGTATTCTGAAATTTTTATTTTTGCAAAATTACTGTTTCCTGACTTAAAGAAAAGTAGTATTTTTAACGTAAGTTTTTAGCACCAGTAAATCTCTCATTGCTATAATGCAAAGTAAGTATTGTTCCTAAAATTGTTGCATTTAACTCCTTCACTGACTTTGAATAATCCAATAAGGGTTTGGTTAACAAATCTAGTCTATTTCATTACATGACCACCTCCTTGTTGTTTTCTTTTATCCACAGTCATGTGTGAATTGAACAAAAACTGTCCTTTGGCCCAGCCCTCCAGTCAATCCTATGCACTTTTTGATTAGTTTGTAAAGTCACTTTTCATGTATTCCTTGGGCCAAATTTGACGTATTAAAAGATTTGCATTTTTATGCATTAGGTTGCCTAGGTTTTTTTTTGTTTTTTTTTGCAAATCCTAATTCATCAAATATTTTACATGTATATTCCTTTTTGATTCCCTCAATTTCAGCTTTTTCAAAGATCTGAGCACTTTTCAAAAGTGATTGTTTTGCTATAACTCACTTGATTATTTTACATTCATCTTGAGGAAGCATGTTCTTAAAGTCATTTCTTGTGCTTTGAGTTCTCAACCTTCTTTATCATTGGATGATTTCTTTAAAGCTTCTTTGATATCTCCAAAGTGAACATTTTCATGCTCAATAACTGTTATTTTTTGTTTTTCATCAATTGTTAGATCCATCCCTTTACACATTTTTCAACATATTATTGAAATATTTCAGAACTCTTAAGCTAATATTAATTAAATTTTTGTGTTAACCTATCTCAGTCCATTTTTGTAAAATCAAAATATCTGAAAAATGGCAGATAATTTAATCAAATATTTTACTAAGGGTGTAAATGTTAGATATTAAATTTAAGAAATACTGGTTTAGAATTTTTTGACTTATTGAATTTAATTTGATTTGCAGATTAACTGCATATAAGCTGCAGATATATCAGCAGCCATGTTAATACTTTGCAGTTATTAATCTTTAAAGTCATTTAAATAAAGAAGTGTTATGAGGATCATTAAATAAGTTCCCAGACTTTTTTTGTATGGGCACTTTTATTGATAGTACACACATCAAACTCTAGTGCCCTTCAAAGTAATCTCCTCCGGCTGCAATGCACTTGTTGTACTGTTCCAACAACTTCTTGAAGGCCTCATGGAAATCCTCTTGTGTGAGCGTATCAATGACTTTCGTCACAGCCTCTTTCATCTCCTCAATTGTTTCATAACAACAGACTCTGAGCTTAGGGAATAACCAAAAGTCACAGGGAGCAAGGTCTTGACTATAGGGAAGGTGAGGAACTGTCTTGATACCCATCCTGGTCAAATAGTCTGTGACAAGGATGGAGTTGTAGACTGGTGTATTGTCCTGGTGGAAATGCCACTGACCCAATTTGAAGAGTGCTGGCCTCTTCCCTAGGAATCTCTTTCTGAACTCCCTTAAAATCTCAACATAGTAACCCTAACCCTTAGCCTTTGGCCAATTAACTCTGGTGTATTGACTTCCTTACTCCTCCCACACCTCTCAACATCCCTCACAGTCTCCTTGCCTTCCTTGGATTTCTTATGCCACTTAAAAACTGATGCTCGATTCATGCAAGATGGTCAAAAAGCAGTCTGAGGCATTCAATACGTTTCTGTGGCATTTTTTCTAAGTTTAAAACACAATTTTATTGCATAATTTTATCCCTTACGTCCTGATTGCATTTTTGAAATTCACGAGCTGTGACAATCAGGCTTTAGTAGGTTGTATTCCAATTCCTGCTGTAGCTGTTCATTTGAAGCTAAAATCATAAAAATTGGTCAGTCATCTTATAAGTTGTATAGCAATAACATACTGAATTTTCAAGAGTCTACGACAATTTTAAATGCTTGCACAAAACAGTCTGGAAACTTATTGAATGTACCACATATTTTCTATGTTCTTTAGAAATGTTGCTTTATACTACTATCAATGAGTAAATAAAACACATGTAATGAACATTGAATAGAGAAGACTCTCATTTCAAAATGTTAGTTTAATATTGATGTGTTATGTCGGTGAGAAATTTAAGTGAAATTTTTAATTATATGTAACTGTGTATACTATTTATGGTAGATGTGAAATGCATTTCAACTTGTGGTGACAACAACCACATTTTTTTAGGCCTCATATATGTTCCCTTATCTGATGGTAATCAATCACTGCTATACTTTGAAAGATAAAATAAATTTGACTTTGCTATTTTTATATAAAGCAATCATTATATAAATAACACATTGTTCATACAAAAAAAAAAATTTCTTACATCTGGAAAAAGTGAATGAATTTATTTGGGCAAGTGATTTCATTGATGGATAGTTACATGGTTGTTGGTCTCTTCAAGAAATAATATTGAAAAATTAATATAAAGTCATCATTTTTCAAAAATTGAAAGATAATGTTTAAAATATTTGCAACTAAATTTATGTTTAATACTTTTTACAAACAACTTCTGTATTTTCTTTATATAAATGATTTTATTTCACATGAGTATCTAGTTAATTCTATCACTAATAAAATACACACACACACATATTTAAAAAAATTAAAAAATGAAATAGAATGATTTAAGATTTTAAATACAATAAATCATTATGGTAAAATTAAATTTAAAAAAAATATTATCTAGTGTTTATTTGGTTATATAATATAGTGAGCATATAAAGATAATGACTACATTTTAAACAGAAGTGAACTATTATGTTGAAGTGATACATTCACCTCAACACAAACACCTTCTTTTTTGATATTGTGCTTTGATTTCTATAAGCTTAAATTATTATATTATGAGCAAGAGTTTAAAACTCTTTACTGAAACGAAAAATAAAATTTAGCTATTCAGAAACACCATCAGTGAATGATTAAGAAGTAATTCTTATACTGGTAAGAATTTGCATGCTGAATTGTAAGCTAATATGATGCTAAACAAAGAATAATTTACTTAGAATCACTGGTCACACAGAAGGTATTTTAGATAATTTTAAAAAAAACTTGTGTGTTAACACTTAATTTTTTTTGTAAAATCATATATTATTGATATTGAATACTGACCCCCCCCCAAAAAAAAAACTACTGAATTAATAAATGAAAGACTTCAGTGCATTAAAGAGGAAACAAGCATATGTGTGTATTAATGTAGAAAAATTGAACCAAAAAGTTAATCTCATTTTCTATGTTATTTTTTCTTTACTGTGTGAAAATTAACAAACTTACCCCTCTTTAATGAACCTTTTTGTTTTTAATTTTATTGTTGTATTTAAATATGTTTTTTCATTATACACTTATCGATATACCAACTTTCTAGCTAATGGAAATTAAGATAAAATTAGATTGACAATACAAATAGCATATGGACTGTGGAATAGAATTAAAACTTATGATATTTAATTTTGATAATTATTATGCAAAGCATAATTAGTAAGAAAAACTAATGATGACAGAATTAAAAATCATATCATTTTAAAGTTTTCAATGGGACACCATGAAAATGTGTTAAAACCAAAAGAAATAAAATGTTTTGTGACATTTTTTTAAGAAAATACAATAAACAATTGAGACATTTGACTTCATTGGGGATTTTAAACTTAAAATGCAATTTTCTTGCAGAATGCACGAATAATGACAGGAGACAAATCTAAGGGAGGTAAATCGGACACATTTATAAATTGACAAAACGAAGTTAGAAAATGCTTAAGTAAAAGAAAAGATAAATATTTGCATATATATTGCAAACAATTTATAATTAATCATTAGGTACAATATGTATATATAATGTCTGGATAGTTTTCAAGATACAAATAATGATACACTTATGAAATTTATTTGATAAAATTGTTTATATCACTAAAATTTGAAGATCAGCTCAGACGTCAAAATTAGTATGAGACGTAATAGCTGTTGAAAAGCACACTATATTTTCATTTAAATTGAAACAGGAGGAAACAATTCTAAATCGTTTACAAGTAAGTTGGGAGGCTGAAAATTATCATCACCATTATGTTTGAAAGCAAGCCTATGTATAACATAATAAAATAAAATCTATTGTTTAGAGAAAAGTGAAAAATCTTTATAAGAGGATCATTAGATATGAAAATTTCAAATTTACTTAATTGCTTCTTTTATTTTTGAAAACTGATCTTATTCAGTGACAATTTATATTCAATCATATTCACTAATATTTTTGATATATTTGGTCATGAATGTTGAAAAGTAATGATAAATTATGAAAATCAAAGTCAAATCGAAAGTAAAATTTCTAATAATTTAACATTTATATGTTGATGCTTAATTTCTCCCAAGAATATGTTTAAGAGCAATATGCAAGAATACCTGGTTGCCCTGTTTGTTAACTGGGGATATAGACTATGCCAACTGTATCTCACACAAGTGGTAGCCCTCCAACCCGCTAACGTGTGTTCTGGGTATGTCAGTAAACCATCCGATGGTAAGTCTCCAGTCCTGGAGGTGTGGGTAATATGGAGTACTCTTTCATTGCTTTTAGTCCTAGGTTATAAGAAAATTATGAGTTATCCTCTAGACAGCTGTGTACCCAGATGTGGAGAGGCCGAGGGCAAAGGGAGAAGGTAGGATGAAGAGGACTTGAGCATGATAGATGAAGAAGTGACTAGTGCTCTATGAGGCGATATGTGGCAAAAGAGAGCCTGGTAACTGAGGGTGTTAGCAGACTACCCAACTCTACAAACAGAAGCCAGAAAACAATTTGAGCCCTACAAAACCAAACATCCACCACCCTCTTAAAACAGTCTTAAACACAACCAGAAAATATACAGAAAGACAACAGGACATTCACCAATCACAGATAAGTGTATAATAATTTTAACTTTGTTCTCTTAAAGACTAGTGACTACTAAAGGAATATGCTTTAGTAACTCTTTCACACTTCTTATATAAACCTATTTAAATATCTTACCGTGTTGCTTATTCTTTCTTATGACCCATATGGGGGTTTCATCAAATTTCCCATATGGTCCACTCTGACACAAAGTGTTATTATCTGTTAGTGTCCCTAGGTAAAATAGAAGTATTCAGTCCTTTACTATATTATTTATATACCACTTCCCGTTGTGTAAAAGTTAAATTGATATATTAGTATTATGTACTAATACTTTAAACCATTTAACTGTGCAAATAAATGAATAATGGTGAATAGAATTATCAGTGTTAGATAGCTATCTTTGAAACCATTTATTGTTTTGGATATGACATTAAAATGCATCTGATGCTCCAGTCTTGCAGTTTCTGGAATGTGGAATACTCCTTCATTACCATTACCCTCTAGTCACTTTGACCATAAATAGTAGTATACATTTATGGGTCTAATAGAAATATTCAACTTTTTACTCTGGATTATTATCTATATTAAATTGAAATATTAGTGTTAAATAGCTACATTTGAAATGTAAATATGTGCAAACAAATGATCAGTTTTATGTAAGATAGTAACACTTGATAAATAGAACAAGTAATGTTAATTAGCAATACTTGAACCCATTTAACTGTGTGCAAACAATGATTAATATTAAACAGTAATATTAGAGTTCAATAGCAATACTTGAAACCATTATAATGAAGAAGGTGATTAAGTTACCCTCTCTGTTATATTTAAAGTAAAAATATATGAGTCGAACGAAGATACCGAAAGTTTTTAATTTAGAAGTTTAATAAAGGCTTGAGTTGAGAGATAGCCTTTGTGCTGGTTGTCGTAGTGGGAAGAAAACTGTTAAAAAGTGATGAGCAGGCATTTGGCGTTCACCCAGTAGTTCTAAGTCCCATAGATTTTGGAGTGAGGAATAAATATCTTCAAAATAGATAAGCAGAATAGAGATGGAATTAGGCAGCTAGGTGTCTGTGCGGGATTTGCATCGCTACAGTTATACCAAAGGTTTTGTTGCTGAATAAGGACAGGAATGATGTAGTCAGCCATAAGCGTAGTCCTAGAGCAGTGGGAGAGAGAAGAATGATGATTTCCCACAGAGTTAGGAGGAATGAAATAGCTGAATGTCTGAGCGGAATTATGCATTGCTGTAGACATAGCAAAAGTTAGAGGTGACTTAAAAGTGTTCCAGAACACACGTTAGTGGGTTGGAGGGCTACCACTCAAGTGAGATACAGTTGGCATAGTCTATATCCCCAGTTAAAAGTGTTACATCTAATTTATATCCAACTGGGAACATTTGGTCAAGGAGGGTAGACTCAAGGGTCCATAAATTAGATGGCTTTCCTCATGGTGTAATGGTTCTGCTGCTATGAAGAGAGAGGACAGAAAGTACGTCCATCCTGCTCGAAAGATTCTGAGGAAGAGAGAGTTTGGCGGGCTTTCACCATTATTATGTTGCCCAGGAAAAATGGTTTGGGAAGAATAGGATAAGTCATCCTCATTGGGTGAAAATATGCGACGACCATAACTGTCAAATTAATTTACACACCAAACAAAAATACGAAGTTCTTTCTGCTACACCATAAAACTGTGTGCATGTTATAAATATTAATATTTGAAACCATGTAAATGTGTGAAAATGAACATGTAATATTAAATAGAAGTATTAGTGTTCGATAAAAAATACTTGAAACTATTTAACTGTGTGTAAACAAATAAGTTCTGGCTCATTTGAAAATGTTAACCACAAACTTACCAATCATATATATATATATGTAAACAGGATTTAGCATTGAATAACACCAAAGGGTTGATATGTTATAAAACAGTGCCCAACCAAAACCGAAGGATACCTGCATCCATTTAAGTGATGGAATGCCATTCTCTTTTGCTGCAATATTTATGAAAATGACATTTTCTGATTTTTCTAAGTTGCCATCTACATCCATTATATGTAATGTGTTTGAAAAGCAGGAAGGAATGAATGCTAACACTTAAAATGGGGAACTAAAAAAAATAAAAATCGGGGAAATTCACTTTCATACATAAGTTAAGTTGACCTTCGTCACAAAATGAAAAGCCAAAATCTATTCGAACTTACCTGGACTGGCTGGGTCCACTCAACTTTTCAAAAGCCCAAGATCCTTTTCTAGGTCACTAAGTTCCACATTGAATACTGAATTAGCTCATCTTACTTGACATAAACACACAACACTCACCCTTGCTGAAATCCGAAACAGAGTCTCTTTCTCTCAACCCTAAAGTTCACTTTTAGCTGATGTCTAAAGAATTGGATTAGGAGCTGAAGTGATAAAGACTCACCTCTGTGAATTCCTTTCCTCCCCACCACATCATTATCTATATCATGATTCTCATAATTCCAAGTAAGCACTGAAAGTTTCATCCTATCAGCAGTAACACATTGTTGCAAACACAAGAGGCTTTCAGGAGTGAAAACAGATCCCACAACCTACCATGGGATCCCTAGGAACCCAAACAAACCTGAACAGAGCTCTTTCTAGACTGTATAGAATGGTAGACAGGAGAGGAAGCCCTGAAAGTTAGCAAAGGATGGGGAGAGGGAAGATTTGCAAAAGACACATCATGACCTTCCCCTTTAAAGCAAGGTTTCTATATGACCAGCTTAGATGCAACCACAACGTTTTCCAACAACTCCAACCAATTCATCTCCAACGGAAGTTTGGGTACATGAAACCAACTGTAAACTGACAAACTTCTTACAGTTAATTTTAGTCGCCTATCACTGTTTCATACAATCTAATTTCTTTGCTTTGTCAATCTTGCCATTGCTCTTCACAAGCAAACTGACATTGTCAGGTAGAATACTTTGCCAAGATGAATGAGTTAGCTAAACCTCACAAAGGACCGGATTCACCCTCAATTTATGCAGAAAAAGCTCCCTTACAGGAACATTAAGTAAGGGCAATAATGAACACCCTTTATAATATGATCAAGACAAGACAAAAGAGTCTAGGTTTATTCTATTCACTCCCATCATAGCCCAAAATTACGCATACAAGATAGAGCTGTGAAAGTTCAGCTTGAATTCAGCCACAATCTCCAAAAAACAATAGTCAACCCTATCAAAGGATTTGGACTGATCTAAATGGATCAGTGTAGTATCCTCATTGACTTTCACTAAGAAAGTGTGTGCCAAATCAAAACTGCTTTGAACAATCCTGCTCTTTATGGCACAAGTGTGCTCAGGAGAAATCAGATTAGGCAAGACATCTGCAAATGGTTTGCCAAGACCTTTGCCAAAATCTTCAGGGTTCAACATTGCTGGAAACTAGACCCTTGCCTCATCCAGTTGATGTAGATAATAGCTAGCAAGAGTACAAATATAAACAGCCTCAAGTGTACTTTGTAGGGAATCTCATAGGTGCCGGGAGGTTTGTCCATTCCAACCTTCTTTGATACTTTCCGAATGTCTTCTGTCATGGGCTCCTTGCACCCAGACACTTTGATATCTTCAAGACAAGGGAAGTTGACCAAATTAGAATCAAGTTCAAACCAAGTTCCCTTGAGAAAAGTGCCAGTAATAGGATTGAAATTTCTTGTGTCTTTATATGTGGTTTAGCTTCATCCATCTAGCGATATGTCGATAAACAGCATTGCTAAGTTCCTATGTGGCCATATTCATTGCCATTCTTTTAAGCCTAGACTTAACTAGTAGGGCTTAGTCTTTCTTATTGAGGAAGGTCAGCTCCACCTCAACCGAGTTTCTATACCATCTCTCAATTGGAAAGTCCACGCTAATATAAATTATAGTGTTCTTCTCATTGCAAATGGCAAGGCTAAATCTTTGAATTTCCAGTGATCAGCCAACCTATGTTCTGTGTAAGCTAAACTATAAAAGCTTAGGCTACTGAAAATTTTTATATCAAATTCATCTAATTAGAACTCTATCAATGTAGCTCAAAAGCTGCCTCAAGTCCATCCCAAGTCTATACTACTCTATTTGGATGCTCATTTCAAAATTTATTGACTAGATCAAGCTTGTCTATAATTTTGAGAAAGTATTTTGCACCTAAGAACTAGTGTCCCGACTAGATCTGCCCAGTCTATCTTGGGATCAAAGACCGCATTCCAATCACCCACTAAAATTTTCCTTGAATTTAGCAGTTTCATATAAATAGCAAAATACATCACCCATTTACTTAGTTTTTCAGTGGTTAACATTTACTGTATTTGACAGTGTTTAAGATGCACCCCAATTTCAGCAGGGCAAATCAAGAAAAAGGAAATTACTCATATTAAACATGATAAAATTAATATAATGAATATTATCAATGATAACACTTTTAATCTGTATAATAGTCTTTTAAGTAATGACAATAGGTATGAGAAAGTTACTATAAAGTCTAAGCTAATAGAAGTTGCCAGGTAGTTAATTTCAGCTGACAATCGCAAATTTTAAATCTGCATATGCAGGGAAATTTTAAAAGATATTTTTAGTAAAAAAGTGCACCTTATATGCCATCAAATATGGTAAGTAAATGTTATGAAGGTAAGCAGAGTCAAAATTCATCTTTTACCAAATAAAATAGCATATAAAGATAATCCAATGTTTTTAGGCATTCCCCTTCCCCAGTTCAAACTGTGAAAATTGATCACAAACCAACAGAACAGAATGTTTAAATTATTTTTATCCTCACATATTTTGAGACATATCTGGAAATACATAAAATTATAACTTCAATCTTAGGTCAACAACCACCTCCTCATCAACATATATTTTATTACAACATTTGAACAGTTTTTATTAGGTCATTGAGTCAAAGCAGGAAAGGATGATTTTCATCAGATCAGTGTTCATTGCCAATGGAATTGCCCCCTGCTAATTTCATCTATCCTCAATAATTAGCATAGTAAACATAAATTAATGCTTATTGGTTTACTGAAGATCTGATGAGATCCAAGGATTCTATTGGATATTTTTGTATTATTTGTTGCAAAAGTAACAATAGGATTGTAGTCTCTGAGGATAAAAGCAGATTTTGTGATGTTCACATGTTTCTTCCTTCTATCTTTCTTTTCTCCTCTTTGTCCTTCAGGCGATACTTTCTTTCTGTTGTTTGTTCATTATGTCTATCAATATGCTTGCTTGACACTTGACCAAAAGCAGTCAGTAACTGATTCTGCCATTAACTTCTTATGTAACCATTTTCACTACCCACAATTCATTGTTTTTTCCCCCCGACCCATTATAACTCTGAGTAAGGCAGTGTGACGGAGGCACCTTGACTACCATGTGCAATTGCTCATTATGTAACCCCATGCTGAGATCATTACAGATAACAATCAAGGTGTACAAAACCTGAGACTGCGTCACAAGAGAAAACAAAGAACTGGATTTACTCACAGATGGGAATGTATGTCAATTTGAAACCATTTTTTAGTTCTTCTCCCACTGTTATATATTGACCCTCGACCGAGCTGTCAATCAAGAGATGCACCTGTGTAAATAAGTGGAAGAACAGAGGAAGCAGGTGGGCATTAGAAAATAATTTAACCAGGTGACTGAGCGGTTCGAATCAGTTGGAGACAGGATGCCGAAGTGAGAACCAGCTTGCAGACTGAGGGCTTTGCGGCCCTCAGTGACCCACGGTTGAGCAACCCAAGCCAAGATGTGAAAGAAGTGCTGCTATGGTCGTGGAAGAACTTGGGTCAATATAGCAGTCTGTCCTTGTCTTCACTCATTTCTCACACACAACAAACATCACCCTTTCGAAAATAAAGTGTGAGAGATTTATATTTTTATTAAGAAGTATATTCGTTCGTTATTGAAGTCGTCATTACCGGTTAATGATGTTTCCGCATTTAAGTGTATATTTGTATATGTACACACGCTGTTATGGATATACAACACCACCCCTGATGTGCAGTGCAAATTCTAACTTGCCACGACATGGATCCTAGTGTCACTTTGTCCTATATGGATCTCTCTAACCAACTGACTACACCTCTGTGTGTGTGTGTATATATATATATATATATGGGAGAAAATCTTTCCCTACTTCCTGACCTAGGCCACCCATAGATTTGATATAAAAATATAGCCAGACTGTACTTCACCAGAACACCCTTAATAAAAAGAAAAAAAAAGAATGTAAAATTGATTTCTCAAGTTGCAGCTTGGGCAGTCTTCTCAACCTTATCTGACCATCTCCACTTAAACTGGGAGAAGCGAATGAGTAGTCACCACACAAACACTTATCCATGCCCAAAACACACATACTCAACATATGCTTAAACTTATGTAAATATATAACTATGCACATATGTACACACAAATACGTACCTACACCTACTCATGTGTACTGTGATATTCATGTACATGCACACACATCCATCCACAGCACATATTCAACATAAGCTTACATACATGGTCACAAATATGCTTGTATATATATATATATATATACACACACAGAGTTAACTTAGATAATTTTTTTAATATATATAAACACACACACACATACACAACCCCATGGTCAACTAACATGTCTAACTCTATATACTACGAAAGGTCCATTCTGTAACTACAGGTAACATCCATTATAAATGATCAAGAATTTTCTTTTCTTTCATGAAAGAAAAAAAAAAGCTTCCCACTCATTTTTAAGACCACTTTCACATGATGTAATCATGTGTCCATGCTTGGCGTGTCTCTTTTTGGGATTTTGGTATTGATGTCAATACATTTCCATCGTTTTCATCAGATGAATGCACTTTATGTCCACAATATGTTATGGCATCCTATGAACCATAAATTTGGTGATTGCACACAAATCACAATTCCTATCCACCATTGTGTTGGATATGCATTTAGTAGTTTCACCAAAACTTTTTAACCAATTTGTACTGCTGTGGCCCACTCCTTCTTTATTATTTGACAATTTATCTCTCAGATGTCTCCATTAGTAAGGAGAGACCTTTGGGGCACTGTCTCTTTCATCTGTTCAACCTTGGTTTGGTTGGTTGGGTTTTATGGCATATCAACTTTTGTCGGTTATTTAACGCCAAATCCATTTTATGAAACTAGTTCTATTTCAAACCATTCAGTTTAGCATAAGTACATAGTTTAAATGTAAGTACAGTTTAATTGTGAAAATAATTTTCTATTTCAAGCTATTTGGTTTTGTCAAGCAGAGCTAATTCAGTTTAGTATAAGTACAGAATTTGTTTACACACAGTTAGATGTCAAAACAGTTATATATTCAACAACTCAGTTATGTGTAAGTACAGTTTCAATGTCAAAAAACATATCCATTTCAAATAATTCAGTTTAGCATAAGCACGCAGTTTAAATGTAATACGATTTAATTGTCAAAAACATTTCTATTTCAAGCTATTTAGTTTAGTCAAACAATTCAGTTTAGCATAAGTATGCCATTAGTTCTATTTAACCCCTAGCAGGTGCCACCACACTGGGCCAGAGTAGACCTGGGAGCAATAGCAATGAAGGGGTGCTCTACATCCACAAAGCCCCAATAGCACTGGGAAATCACCATCATATTGTTTAGTGTCATATCCAGGACACTCATTGGGAGGATGTATTCTACAGCCCCAGCCGACTGGGCAATATTCAACCTTGGGTGCTATATCATACTAAAACATTGCTTCCACCCGAGACATTTCTCTGATGCTTTCAATCCACAATTCCATTTCCACCTGGCCTGTATACAACCCTGAAATATCTTCTAATATTCCACTTCTCTAGCCTGATTTGGAGGAATTTTGATTGAAACACTATGTCCATCATAACCTCTTCTACTTGTCCTTGTTCAAGAAATACTTCAAGCTCTTCTAAAACTACAGCCAGTCTTCTTTCTGAAGGCATCGACACTGCACTCAGCTTCAAAACCAAACTTGGTCAGTAGTTCTCCCAATATTCAGTTAGTGCAGTTTGATGCGGCATGTCATTGATTTTCCATGGTGAGAAACAGATCATTTTTCTCATGATCCCAGCCATAACTCAAATCGTGATTTTGATAAAATAGTTGAAGGTATTGATCTTTCTTAGAAAAAGGGATAAGAGGTCAACTAAATTAGCCACATTTTATTTAGTTTCTATTTTCTTTTAGAGGTCTTATGTTTATTTTTCCTCCTAGTCCACTCCCTTATTGTAAATATGCATTAATTCTTTTTTTTTTTTTTTATTTCTATTGGGTTTTAAGTAGAGTAGATCAAAGAAAGTTTGGAGGTATTTTGGTGTAAGTAGGTTGCAAAATATTGTATGAATGATAACTACTCGCCTCATTTTCTTTCTTTCCTCCATTTGTTCAGTCAATATGCTTGCGCGACACTTGACCAAAAACAGTCAACAACTAATTCTGCTATTGATTTACATAGCCACTTTTGCTACTCACAATTCTTTGTTTTTTCCTTACCCATTATAACTCTAGATATGGCAGGTAACATCCATTTAAATGATCTAAAACTTTCTTTCCTTTCATTTAACCCACAGATTTATATATTCTAAAACTGAAAATTACCCTCTCTTGCATAAATAGCTCCTCATGACCTTTTTTTCATTCTGTGGAATATACACCTTTAAAAAAAAACAAACATGCTACTCACTTTTTTAACATGTCATATCAATGTAATAAACTGCTTAACGATAAGCTAGTGATAGGATTTTCGTCATGCCTCCAACAAAAATGACAAAGTCAAACCTTTTAGTTCTTGGTTGTTAAGTTTTCATTTTATTTATTACTTTGGTCAAACAGAGAATGAAAAATTGGATGAAAGATATCTTCTTCAGTCATCTTACCATCTTGGATCACATCTGCTGACTGGTACTATCCTCTCTGGATGATGGATGATAGTTCCTCTTCATCTAAATCAACTTGCAGGGTCATCAGTTGATCTCTCTCTCTCTCTCTCTCTCTCTCTCTCTCTCTCTCTCTCTCTCTCTCTCTCTATTTCTGGTCAAACAAAAAGAAAGAAAAAAGTTTTTAGACAATGTCAGTTCTTCCTTTAAAATTTTTAATTTCTGAGTAATGTCAAAGAAGAGTTCTTCTTGAAAAAAAAAGAGAAGATTTTTGCAGCTAGCAGAGGTAATTCTATGTCTAGAGGTTAAGGAAGTGTACAGTTTAATGATAATCAAGTATTCTTATCCAATACAAATAATTAGCAAACAGATCTATTTGATCTTTAGATGGAACCCTAATACGTACCACCATTCCAGCTCAGTGGACCTGGGTGTAATGACAATGAAGGGGTGCCTCACACCACATTTTGAAGAGGAGGCCTAACCTCTCAGCAGGAGATACAGTCAGCATATTGTAAGCCCCATTGACAAGGTGTTTTAAATATTTATTTTGACAAACATTTAAGTTTCAAGTAAGAGTGAATGAAGGTATCTTAAAGTGTGTGGGTAACCTACTTATAATATGCATCTATATGCAAATACTTAAGAACTAAAAAGATTTTCTTTTTCATTCTGAAAACTAATCTAATTTGAGGGATAATGTACCATTTTAGTGGAGCCACTCCTTATTTACATCAAATGAAAAAGATCACATGCCGACTGCTGTCATTTACAAAACAGAGTGTAATATAAGGAAACAAATAATTATCCCTCCTGAAAACTTTGGAGTCTTTCACCTGTCAAGCTGAGAGCTCAATAAAAGCTTACTAAAGAAATATGCATCTAACCAGTATAATTTAAAGGTAAGATGCATTCTAATTAAGAGACTTAGGAAGGGAAGAGTCTGATTTTTGTTTATATTTTGTCTCCCTGGTGGGAGACTGGGCTGATTCCTGGAGGTACTGCAATACCAGGCCAACCTGTGGCATAGGCGGAGTAAGCCCCTAGCTCTTTGCCTTGTTCCAAAAATCAGTTTAATATTGTAGTCCCCAGATCAGGGACGTATCAGATATTAAGCTGATAAGAACAGATACTACACTTTGATCTTAGCCAAAAGGCTAAGAAGCGATTTTATTTCCTTTTAAAAAATATGTACATTTTTTAAAAAGTGGGTACAAGGCCTGAAATCTTTTGAGGGGAGGGGAAGGGGAGAAAACTGTGCTATTCGGAAAAAATTCATAGCTGTTCTAGGGAGCCCTAGATAGCCACAATCATTATCAGCCACTCTTTACAATAAATTCATTCTTGCATCTCCTTGCACACAACAGTCACCACAATACTTCATTTGCTCAATGAAAAAGACCTACTAAAAAACCCTGATGAGATGAAATGATATATATACAATTGAACAGAGCATGATGGGAGATTGGAGAGAAAAGCCCCAAGGAAACAAAAAATAAGTCCCATTTGGTTTCCCTCCCATCCCCCCTCTATGGTGTGGAGAGCTGACTGTTTTCTGGCCTTAAGGTTAGGCCGAAAATAAGCCGGGCTGTCCCTTTAGAGGGGGAGACCCTATCCTAATTGGGATAAAAGAAACAGAAAGAGGAAGGGCGTGGTCGGGAGATAGGACAAGATGGAATACAGTAGTGTGGGTTCAAAATCCTCAGAAAGGGGCTGGCAGGTGGTTAGGGAGGAAAAAGAATAGGGAACAGAGAGGATCTTGCAAGTCGAACAACTAACTGAAGGAGAAGATGACATCTCTCACACAACTAACTTGGGGGTCAGGAGGTTTAAGAAATGCAAAAAATCCTACTTACCTGGGGTGGGGTCCCGGAGGACCCAAACCATCGTTGACATGTGCAGGAAGAGGAGGGAAGGATGACTACAACATTGCCCCCTTTCGTATGTCAAGGCTCACTGCATACACCCACCTTTTGTCGAATGTTATGCGGTCCAAGCATTTTCTATCGCATCTAATCTTGACCCTAAGCTGATGCCTAAAGTACAAGATCAGATCCCGATGAGAAAAGTTTGCACCCTCATACAATCCCTTGTTTCGTGTCACCCAAATCACCATTCGAGCTACAGCCAGGATCATGAGAAACACCACACAAGTTATTTAATGCCCAATTCTGTTTATACACAGATTAAACCAAAGATTTCTTAACGAATACTTAGGTAAATAATATTTTAAATGAGCCAGAGCTCGTAAGTTTGCCCACAATTAAATGGTTTCAAGTATTGCTATATAATATTAAGAATTCAATTTAATATCAGCAATTTATTTGCACACAGTTAAATGGTTATACATACAATGTGTAAGTGAATTGTTCGTGGGTTTGGTTTGGTTTGGTGTGGTTTGAATCAAACATTATAGGTTGTTCAATGTCGAATCCTGTTCATACATGTACATTAAATACACATGATTTGTAAACATTTTGGCAATAGCATTTTTAAACAAGCCCAAGCTCATCTTTCTTCACAGTTAAATGATTTCAAGTATTTCTATCTAATATGAATCATTCTATTTATTTTTAATCATTTGTTAGCACACAGTTAAATGGTTTTGAGTTGTGTCAAGTAACAGTAACAATTTAACATCAGTCATTTGTTTGCACACATTTATATATATATATATATATATATATATATATACATGATATGTAAAAGATTAGTTTTTTGGTAATTTCATTTTTACCTTTTTAAGTGGATGGTTCGTAAGTAACATTTAAAAGAGATTGAGCTCATCTGTTTGTGCACAGTTAAATGGTTTCAAGTATTGTAGTCATTTGTTATACCTTCTAGAGTGAGGTTGGCAACTATGTGGTCTGTGTCACTATTCATACTTTCTATACTATAGGATCTTTGTAGAGATTTTTGACTTTGTTCTTGATGTTGAAGAGACTGTATCAAATTTGCCTGAGGGCAGTTTGAATGCACTTCCTGGTCTTTCATCATTCACTTTGGTGTTCATCTGTATTTTGGTCAATGGGAGCTAGTGGGTTGTGTTCAAGTTGTTCCAGCTTTTTGGGAGATAAGTTGTTTAGTCTGTCTTTGACAGTTTTTGGTGGATGGATTGGATGAGATTTTGCACTTTTAGGAGGAGTGGTTTGTGTTTGAGTGGTAGATTCTGTGTGTTGTTCCAACTGGATCCTTTTCTCCACAAGAGCTCTGTATTCATTTTCTTGGTTGATTGGATCCACTCTCCATGCAACAGAAGCATGTTTTCTCCCATAAAGGACCCTACTGTTTTCCTTGCTTTCTGGAAGGACACATTCGTCTTGGCTTTTACTTCAAGTATTTCTGTTGGTCTGGATTTGTTTTTCACCTTTTCTAATGGAGATTCTTCTGATATTTGTCATCTCCTCTGCTATAGCCAAGGGCAACTTCCTACTTCTGATAACTCCTTTGGATGTGTTCAGTCTTTCATATGGATATGCTCTGCATTTGGCAGTGTGGAAAATTTTCATTTTGAGGATGTTTTCTGCCTGCCTCCAGCTGTTCACCTAGACAAGTAAGTTTCCATTTCTTGGTTATTTTCACGTTTTGTGTAGCTCTAGTTGATAATACTTTTTCTATTAGAAAAGGGGAGAATTAGGCCTAGGCAAACCTCCCCCAAAGATTCAATGACAATGAATCTGAGGAAGTAAGCTGCTTCATTCTCTGAGTCCGATTCAGATAAATTTCTTTGTTTTTTGTTAGAAGACACCATAAGTGATGTTAGTCTTCGCTAGCCCAGTGCTCCACCACACAAGGAACAAACTCATTTGCCTCAGTTGAGATGGGGATACACGACCAGTATACTTGAGCTAGGAGTAGGTTTTTGAGACATTGACAATTTCAGGTTTTCACCAATGATCAAATTCCTATTCTCACAACACAATTGACTCTCAGCCATCGACTTCTAGCACCTAAAAGATATGGGTTGGGAATTTGCTGCAAGTGTAGATTGAAAAGTACTGTCAGGATAAAACATATAGATGCTAGGGCTTGACACAATCAGCCATTTGATTGGGTTTGACCTATCCAACCATCCGTCAAACTCAGTAAGGTCCAAAGTGGCGAGTTGCGAGTGACTTGACCACTCGGATGTCAGGCTATGTACTACTCAACCATGAGGATCCTGTCCTTAAGCATCATAGGTTGCCACCTATGGCAAACAGGCAGCTTCATTGGAGGAGTCTTACTCCTCTGCAGAGGTGCAGTCAGCATATTGTACAGCCCCAGCTGAGAGGATGCTCATTTGTTGAGTCAAATTGGTTGGTTGGGTTTTATGGCATACCAACACTTGTCGGTTAATACCAAATCCTGTTTATACATATATATTAGATATATGATTTGTAAATGCATATTTTGTAGATAACATCTTTAATGAGCCAGAGGTTGGTTGTTTGTTTGCACACAGTTAAATGGTTTCAAGTATTCCTCTGTAACACTACCAATTCAATTTAATATCAGTTATTATTTTTGCATAGTTAAATGGATATACATACATGGTTTGTAGATAAGTCCACTACTTAAAAAAAGAACAAAAAAAAAACTAAATTGTTTACACACAAGAATTGATAATGTTTGCACACAGTTAAATGGTTTCAATTATTGCTGACAGTAATAATTCTATTAATATTAATCTTTTGTGTGCACACAGTGAAGTGGTTACAAGAATTGCTATTTACCACTGATAAATTTTTTAAACACAATTCATTCATTTGCACACAGTCAAAGGGTTTCAAGTATCACTAAGTAATACCCAATAATTCAATTTTTGCACAGAGTTAAACGGTTTTAAGTATTCTACACTAATAGTTTTATTTACACAGTTAAATAGTTCCAAGTATTGCTATGTAACACTAATGATTCAATTTAATATCATTTGTTTGTACACAGTTAAATGATCAAATAATTCTATTTGACCACCTGGGTCAGAATGTACCTAAGAGTAATGGCAATAAATGAGTACTCCATATTCCCCAAAGCTTCAAGACACTTGTTGGGGGCATGGTGGAGTCTTTCCTCTCTGCAGAGATGCAGTTGGTGTATTCTACAGCTCCAGCCAACTAGGAATTATATTAAGCTCTGTGATATTGTAAGTTACATTTGTATGTAATGGTTGGTTTGTTTGTTTGTTCAATGACATGTCAACTTTCGTGGGTTATTTAAAGTCACCCTATATAAATACAAGTATATCAACAAATTTGTAGTACAATATTAAGTAGCAATATAGTTCCCCAGCCTTGGGCGGGTCATCTGGCATTCATGCCAGATGGTGTATCGGAATCAATGGCAGATTCGAGGCCGAAAGGCCCCAAGCTTTGGCTGGGCCACCTTCGTGTGGGTGAGCTGCAACATTGACACCTTTGTCCCCTATGTATAGCACTATACCTTGCTGTCTAGTTTAAGCTATAATCCGGCATCTGTGCCTGGACCCAGATTTGGGTCCAAGAAACAGCTTGGCTCATTAGGCCTACATTGCATTGAATGGGTTAATGAGCAGCATAGACCAGCCAGGTTCGAGCCTCGGCTCATTCCCGACCTTCCTCTCCCCTAAATTGCCACTATAATTGGCCTTTGGGTCATTGACCTTGTGTCAAGCCCTGTCTGGTGGGAGGCAGTTTTAAATACAATACTTCCCTGGCATTATGTTGGCAGGGAAGGAATTGAAAGCTTGGTCCCAGGGGCCGTTCTCACCGCCCAGGCTTTACCTGCTTTGCAGAGTTGAGTTCATTGCTAGACGCCCCAAAAGGATAATGCCGACGGGGCCAAGAATTTTTTGGACCAGCCGCGCATGAGTCTTGATTTGTGCGTAGCTCCCCACTGTAAAATGGCCTTGTGCCCCATTCTGCCTTGGTGGGAAGTCAGTTAAATACCCATATTAAGTGGCAAAACCTTGGAAGACGAGATCGTTTATTTAGCAAAAATATATTGGTCGAAGGGAAGGTTTTTCAAGACAAATCTTTGGTTGGTGTACATTTTAACAGCCTTTCTCCAGACAACTATACAATACGATAAAGCAAATGTTTTTCTTTGGGGGTGGGGGTGACTCAACTTTTTGTTCATAAGTTGGTACTGATGCATCTATGTTACCGCAAAAAAAAGCCGAACTTTCACGAGCGTTTCCGGAAAGAATCAGAATATGCCGAAACGCCTACCTAATAAAATTTAAGATAAAATAATTCAATCAATTTGTTTACTAAGTTATAAACAAGTGTAAACATGAATTTATCGCAGCTAAGCAAAAATCTACAATGTGCAGAAATGGTAATCCAATTCTGCCAAGAAAATAATTTATTGGCAAAATTAAAAGTTGCCGGGCATGTCAGCATCCTTGCCACCTAAAATAAATGAGCAAAAGTTATGCCTGGAGATGCCGTAACACCAAATGCAGGACCTGGATTATTATTAAATTGTTAGGTGAAAGTACAGAATAGTTACAAAACACTCACCTCCCCATGGTAAGAATGGATTTCTAAATTAACACGTTATTACTTCTGCACAGTACAATAAGTGCATAAATACGAAAAAAATTATTTAAAAAGACAAAAAAATGATACCCCTCCCGAGGAAAATAGATAAAATAAAAATTCAAACTATTTTTTCATATTGAAAATTACCATACATTGACTGTTAGTTTATTCTTTTTCTCCTGAAAAAATTGGTAACATTATCCATCAAAAATTGTCTTTTTCTCTTTGGTCTTTATACGTTTTGTCAACAAATTTCGTTCTGGAATATTCCGATTTTTTCCGTTTTCGGCCCGGAAACGCTCGGGAAAGTACGGCTTTTTTGCGGTAACAGAGATGCATAAGTACCCATAAGTTTGATATATCTCTATCCGGCAATATTTAGTTTTATGTGTGTAACATTATTCATAGATTTTAATGAAATAAGTTTTCTGTTAAATCAAATAATGTTAGCCGAAAATCTTAAGACTTATTTTTAATTGGGCATTTATATGAACTTTGAGTTTTGAAATATTTTAAAATTAAAGTCAGTTTCTGACCAAATACCAACCTTTTTTCCTCACTTTCCAAACTAATTGACACTTTGAATTAAGTGTCTCAAAAGAAAAAAAAAAGGTATTTTGCCTCTTCCCCATATTCTTTAAAAGCGCGAATATGTTGCGGAGCCGATAAATATGTCGACCCCGCAAATGAATTATGTGAATGAGAACAGCCAAAGCAATATGAAGGAACAAAGGCGAGGTAACGATAATAACAAGTGACAATTTATTTTGTCATATTTACAAGCGTGAATGTAAATGTCCGTGATGGTTGATGCTGGTCATTGAGTACAGCTAGATGGTTGATGCTGGTCGTTGAGTACAGCTAGATGGTCGGTGCTGGTCGTTGAGTACAGCTAAATGGTCGGTGCTGGTCGTTTACAGCTAGATGGTCGGTGCTGGTCGTTGAGTACAGCTAGATGGTTGATGCTGGTCGTTGAGTACAGCTAGATGGTCGGTGCTGGTCGTTGAGTACAGCTAGATGGTCGATGCTGGTCGTTGAGTACAGCTAGATGGTCGGTGCTGGTCGTTGAGTACAGCTAGATGGTCGGTGCTGGTCGTTGAGTAGAGCTAGATGTTGGATGCTGGTAAGCTGAGGTCGGTCGAGTCGTTGAGTTCAGCTAGATGGTCGGTCGAGGTTGGTAGATCGATATCCCTGGTTGTGACGGTATGTTGTGGTTAACCAAGGGTGTGTCGATCGGGTTGCTGACTCGTACGGCGGGTCGTACGTGAGTCAGGTGTTTGCAGTGGTAGGACAGTCCATAACAGCGAGTCGTTACGTGGACTGCGTGATACCTTGCAAGAGCGTCGAGGTCGAGGAAAGGCTAGGGCCTTGCTGGGCCCCCTAGCCGTGCGGACGTATCGGACGGGAACGAAAGCTTTGCCGTGTCAAAGCCGTGCGGGCGAGCGGACAAGAGCGAAGGCTTTGTCGGGTCAAAGCCGTGCGGTCGAGCGGACAAGAGCGAAGGCTTTGTCGTGTCAAAGCCGTGCGGGCGAGCGGACGAGAGCGAAGGCTTTGTCGGGTAAAAGCCGTGCGGACGAGCGGGCAAGAGCGAAGGCTTTGTCGGGTAAAAGCCGTGCGGACGAGCGAAGGCTTTGCTGTGTCAAAGCCGTGCGAACGAGCGGACAGGCCATGAGGCCGAGGCTAAGATGGGCGTTATCTTAGCGCTGCGCAGATAGCGAAGCAGTAGCTAAAGGCTGGACCGTGCCATTAGCGCTGCGCAGCTTATCGGACAATCGGAACCGAGGTTAAGACCGGTTGGTCTTAGAATCCGTCTTCGTGTTTGCCGCCTGGCCGTCTATTTCGACTGGTCATTACTGACCAGTCAGAGATGCTCTGACCCGCAGACAGAGACCTCTTGTGGTCCTAAAAAGGACCTTTGTGCATACCTATGTAGGTGGAAGAAAGGCAGGTCTACCACGAGAAGTGGGACCAACGCCGTAAGTTAAGGTGAATGCAACCGCACAGAATGCAGGATTCCTCCTTTATGAGCTTCGCCAAGAGCGCGCCGAGTATTTGTCGCTGCCTCCCACCAGACACGACTTGACACAAGGTCAAAAGCCCGAAGGCCGATTAAAGTGGGGATAAAGGGGAGGGGAAGATCGGGAACGAGCCGAGACTCGAACCCTGCTTGTCTGTGCTGCTCATCGGCTCACTTAGTGCAATGTGAGCCTGATGAGGCAAGCAGTTTCACGAACCCAAATGTGGGTCCGGGCGGTATTTGTCGCTGCCTCCCACCAGACACGACTTGACACAAGGTCAAAAGCCCGAAGGCCAATTAAAGTGGGGATAAAGGGGAGGGGAGGTCGGGAAGGAGCCGAGACTCGAGCCTTGCTTGTCTGTGCTGCTCATCGGCTCACTTAGTGCAATGTGAGCCTGATGAGGCAAGCAGTTTCACGAACCCAAATGTGGGTCCGGGCACGTATGCCATTTTACGGCTTAAACTAGACGCTTGGTCTAGTGCCGTACAAGGGGGACAAAGGAGACAAAAATGCAGCTCACCCACCCGAAGGTAGCCTAGTCGAAACTAGGTGCCTAATTAAAGGCCCCAAGTCTGCCAGTGTTCTTTTTCCAGGGCCACGCTCCGAGTATTTGTCGCTGCCTCCCACCAGACACGACTTGACACAAGGTCAAAAGCCCGAAGGCCGATTAAAGTGGGGATAAAGGGGAGGGGAGGTCGGGAAGGAGCCGAGACTCGAACCCTGCTTGTCAGTGCTGCTCATCGGCTCACTTAGTGCAATGTGAGCCTGATGAGGCAAGCGGTTTCACGAACCCAAATGTGGGTCCGGGCACGTATGCCATTTTACGGCTTAAACTAGACGCTTGGTCTAGTGCCGTACATGGGGGACAAAGGAGACAAAAATGCAGCTCGCCCACCCGAAGGTAGCCTAGTCGAAACTAGGTGCCTAATTAAAGGCCCCAAGTCTGCCATTGTTCCTTTTCCAGGGCCACGCTCCGGACCGAAGTCCAGAATAGGCCCCGGGGCGCTTGCCAGGAGCTCGCCCCGGATATTTGTCGCTGCCTCCCACCAGACACGACTTGACACAAGGTCAAAAGCCCGAAGGCCAATTAAAGTGGGGATAAAAGGGAGGGGAGGTCGGGAACGAGCCGAGACTCGAACCCTGCTGGTCAATGCTGCTCATCGGCTCACTTAGTGCAATGTGAGCCTGATGAGGCAAGCAGTTTCACGAACCCAAATGTGGGTCCGGGAACGTATGCCAGTTTGCGGCTTAAACTAGACGCATGGTCTAGTGCCGTAGTATTTGTCGCTGCCTCCCACCAGACACGACTTGACACAAGGTCAAAAGCCCGAAGGCCAATTAAAGTGGGGATAAAGGGGAGGGGAAGGTCGGGAAGGAGCTGAGACTCGAACCCTGCTTGTCAGTGCTGCTCATCGGCTCACTTAGTGCAATGTGAGCCTGATGAGGCAAGCGGTTTCACGAACCCAAATGTGGGTCCGGGCACGTATGCCAGTTAACGGCTTAAACTAGACGCTTGGTCTAGTGCCGTACAAGGGGGACAAAGGAGACAAAAATGCAGCTCGCCCACCCGAAGGTAGCCTAGTCGAAGCTAGATGCCTAATTAAAGGCCCCAAGTCTGCCATTGTTCCTTTTCCAGGGCCACGCTCCGGACCGAAGTCCAGAACAGGCCAGCAGCTCGCCCCGACGAGCGTTGAAAAGGGCCTGTTGATATCACGAAAGGGCTGTGACACACAGCTCAGCCGCGTGAATAAGGAATTCCCCATAAAAAATGAGTGTAGCCATAAAATGTTTTTCTAACCTGCCATAGGCTAGCGACGACTATTAGTTCTAGTCTTATCTAGTTATTTTTGGCCGAGGTGCTTTGTAAATGTTATTAATTTTTAATTCATCCTTTTCTTTAGCTATAACGAGGTGTCAAGGTCGTTAGAAAGAAAAAGGGCTTAGTCAGTTCCGGTCGTACCCGGATATAATTGTCCTACAGCGGGCGTGTAACTTGACATGTTTATGTTTGTCGGCCGGTCGCGGCAAATATATATTTTTTTGTTGGTCCAACGAGAGAAAAGTAAATATAAAATAAATAGGTCCGTTAGTGAATTTGGTTGTTAAGATTTTATAACTTTGCATTATAATCGTCTTCTACTGTGAATAAAAGAAAAAAAATTTCAAAGAAAATAAATAAAATCTCATCGATAAATACAAACCTATATTTATCAGAACCTAACGTCTTTCTCACACAGAGAATCAAACTTCACCCACAAATATGTACACAAACTACCTCACATTTAAATGTAAATACAACCAACACTACCACGGAGAGTAAATCCTTGTAAACATATACAAGGAAAAAAAACACCTGTAGAGGCCCAAAAGGTTTTCATGAACAATTAATAAGACATTCACAGACGACTATATCCTGGAAATAAAAACAATCATAACCCAATCAAAATAACCGCCACTATGAAAGTCAAAAAAAGACTGCCCTAACCATTATAGTCACTTTTCGGAGGTTAATAAAGTCGAAACACTTTTAGCGCAAAGTTATGAAAAATAAAAACTTGAAATACCTTTTCACTTTGTTTCTCGTTTTTTGTTAAAAGTTATTTGTAAATTAACTTTTTTTTGACAGAAAACTCAAATTTTCAGTTAAATATCACAAAGTATTCTGATAAATAAATGTATAAGTACTAAAAATAATTTAATTTTTATATCAACAGTCGGTAAAGAATATATATTTTTCGTACTCCTTGAAAGACATTTACTAAACACTAAATAGTTACGAATAACGAATTAAAGTCTAATAACCTCTTTCATGAATATAGGGTAATTTACAAAGCTCTTTGCTTCGATGTGGCACAAGGCCGAATGAATGGGGCACCCAATGAGACTCGAACTCACTCGTGTAGGTTCGCTAGTCTAGCTTACTAACCGTTACACCACCAGAGGTGCCCCTTTCATGAATATAGGATTAAAAACAAAATCCCGTCAGATTATTTAACGTTAATCTTCGCTACTGAAAAGCGAGAAAAGCGAGAAAAGTCTTCAAAGACACTTTTGGCCTTGTCACAACTAAGCTAAACTTATGAAATAAGTATTTCCTATTGATAGTAACAGTGAGCACCTCCTGCACTCCCGTAGTGTACTGGTTTTTTAAATAGACTTACAAACAATAGTAGTAAAAATAATGAAATTGTAATATATGTACTTGGGTTATGTTATTTGAGATAATAAATGAGAAGTACAAATATTAACTTTAAAAGAGGAATTTTATTCTTCGTATACAACGCCACGTGTTGGCTAGAAAATGTCCGGCGGTCAACACGTGTGTTTAGTGTTTGGAATCTCTTCAGCAACTGCCTCCTCTTCTCTTCTCGGGTCGTCTTCGGCAACTGCTACTATCCCCGCTGATTGGCCAGAGGGAGAGGGAGAGCGAGAGAGAAAAGGAGCGAGAAGGAAAGAGAGAAGAGTGAGAGGCGATGGATTCTAGGATAGCATTCCTTGGCCGAGGTGGAAGTAAGGACCAAGATTTCTGTTAAGGTAGTATTGACTGCCCATTTACTGACCTTAGTAAGGGAGGTGATACTACAAAATAATAACAATAGTTAATAGCAATTAGAATTAAAATTTAATAAAGAAACTTACTGTCACTTGTTCTCTAGGAAAGGGCACTTGTTTATAAGAGTATAAAATATCTGCTGATAGCTGATAACTCTTAGAATTAATTAAAGGGCTGTAAGCAAAAAATAAATTATCAGTCACACGGTAGGCTCCCATAAATAAACGTTCATCCCTTATCCGAATAAAATGCTAGACAATTAGCATTAAAGGTCAAAGAAAAACCCTTTGATCTCGTTTGATGCTTATTAAACAATATGCTTTGCTTTTCTAAAAAGACCAGACAATTGTCGGAAAGAAATGAAAATTTAATTCCCTTCTGTCACCGGTCCTTGTATCTTTGACTTGACTTTCTTTGAGTTTTGCAAAGTCAGTTTCGTTTCGAATTCTGAAATGTAAACGTCGGAAAAAAATTAAGTCATCGGATTTAAAATAGAAAATAGCCATGATATAAATCCGCGGGATTATTATCCACTTAAAGACAAAAATTTCTCAAATATTTTAAAAACTCAAAAAAAACAAAAACAAAAAAAAACGAAACATAAAAATAGATCAAAACAATTCACCTCTGTGAACCTTTCATTCTACAATAACTATTTACAAGTCCCTATTCGGTTTTTACATAAACACACACACACACACACACACACACACACACACACACACACACATACATACATACATATATATATATATATATATATATATATATATATATATATATATATATATATATATATATTTACAAATACTTTTAATGTTTGTGTCTATTTTTACTGTTTTACATTTTTGTCAAAAGCCTAATGATTCTTATATTCTAATTAACTCTTGAACAAATATTGACTATATTGTATGCGTAGGATTGTTAGCGGCGATTGTATATCTGAATCTGTTTAATATAAAATGAATTTATAGTTGAGAGATATCGAATTAAAAATCCGATAACCAAACCCATCTGCTAGAGAATAAGGTTAAAGAAACTGGTTGGTAAATACTTTCTAAATGTATTAAACTTTTTTATTTAGTGATATTATGATTGCTGTTTTCTAAATTGATGGAATCATTTCATATTTTCAAAGATTTTACATATTACATTGATAAAACCTTCGTTTGATGATAAATATGTTAATATTTTCGGATGTTTTCTATCTGGTACCATTCTTTACTAACATCCAACTTGGATTATAATAGTTTTATGTCCTTAGATTTTACTATTATATCATTCCTAATTTTTACTATTCTCATAACAAGTTTCCTGTAACGGATGAAACTATTCCAAAAAATGATCAGATTAAAAAAGTACTGTTCATACACTTATTGTTTCCGTTGGTGTGTTTGTCAATTCACCTGTCTTATGTTTTTACTCTATGTGCCTTTTCATGAATTTTATTTTTGAATTTACATATTTGAATAATACTTTTCAATTTTATTTTCATATACCAATTTTTCATTTGCTTCCATGTTTTCAGATTGATTTTGCTTAGTTAAAGCATTATGAAACTTTTCCATAATAGGTAGAATTCTACATTTTTTCCAAACTTTATCTTTTCTTTTAGGAAATTATTGTAAAAGCTTTTACAAAAATGGCATAAGGCCAAAAATGTGGAAAAAGACAAATTAAAGGTGAAGAAGCAATAGGAACAAATAAATATAAGACCAACACACTTCTATGGCCTGTTAAAAATAAATATTCCTTCAATATAATTTTGCTATATAAAACTAAACTAATTATAAAATTAAATAAATAAATAAATAATAAATGAATAAATAATAATAAATGAATAAATAAATAAATAAAATAAATAAAACTTCTTGCAAGTCTTAAATTATATGAATAATTAAAAGGACGTTTTTTATTGGTTGAGAATAAAAAGCTGTCTTTGTGCATATATTAATTTTATAAATCAATAAGCAGACGATTTTTAAAAGACGCAGTCAACAAAAAATTTTCAAAATGGAAGGACAGCGCTTTTAAAGGACGTTGCTTCAATTAACCAACGTTTCATACAAAAAAAAAAAAACAAAAAAAAAAAACGAATAAAACTATTCTTCGAAAAGAGGATATGAAAACCTAAGGTAAGTGTTTATTTAATTGTGCTTTTGTTTGGGTTTATATATGTATATACTTGAATATGTGAAATTGAAAATTGACTTAGCTCCGGGTTCACTTTTCTTCTAAAACGTTTACAAATAAAAGTAAGTATTAGGTTGGATATAATATAATTTACCAATAGACTTAGCATTGTTCAGACTTAAAATGTTTTTCCACTTTTTTAAATACTGAAGAAGTAAGCCATCTGCCTTAACAACAATTTTAATTTATTTTCGAAGAGCTTGACAAAATGTCCTCGATGAAATTTTTGCTTCACAAATATTTAAGTCAGTCACTCTCATGCTTATATAATTTCCTGAAATTTATAAAAAAGCAAAAATAAAATCTCATGTAGAACTGAAACACTTATTAACCTCTAAACAAATGTCAAATCTTAAAAAAAAAAAAAGTGTCTTGAATCGACAAAAAACTGCTAAGAAATGAAATTGTTTATTTGTTAATTTTTTTTTTTAATACAGTCGACACATTTTAATTAGGAAAGAATATTAGTTGAAATTATGATAATTCATTAATGGTTTAAAATATCTGAAAATTCTTTATTTTTTCCACATGGAAATATATCAATGTTAACTAAACCTAACTACATCACAATTTCCAATCGAATGGGTGGTTTTAATCTTATTCCCTCATTATGTAGGTATGTATCATTATTATTTCTGACAATCTTTCTATTTTCTATATCACTCGCTGATTATCGATCAATCTAACTCATTACCTATCTCATTATCTACAGGTTCGATAAAAACTTGTCAGAATTGTCTATTCATTCCCAGAATTCACCGATAACATTAAAAAAGTAATTTCTAAGAAGCAGACGAAATTTGCAGACATCTTGTTTTTTGTTTTGTTTTGTTTGGTTTTCCTTCTGAGAGATCAACAAATTAATTGCCTGTACGTTTGCTGGTCAAATAAATCAGAGCACATCCATCAGTGAAGAAGAAATTTACTTCAACTTTACTCATAGGAATAATAGCCTATTAGATAGTTTCAAATCGTCCAAGACAAAATTAAATTGCGAATATGAAGCATTTTTCAGCTGCTAACAAAGAAATAATTTATTCGGAATTTTCATTCTTAGTAAATGTAAGTATTTTTACTTAATTTTACACTTTTCATTTCTTACGAATACAATATTTTGGAAAGAAAAGATTGCTGGAAAATCAAGTAATATTTTTAATAACAACAAAAATAGCAATTTTTTTATTTTTGAAAATGATAAATTAAATAAAGTCACTTAAAATTTTCTTTGAAAACCAATCTAAAGAATATGGTAATAAAATTTAAACAAAAACCAAACAGTAAACATAAAAATATTTTTTTACGTTGCTTGTAATTTTTCTTTTCTTTCCAAATTAAATCATTCATAAAGAACAATCTCGAAACCAGGTAAATTTTATTTTAAGTACCAAAGATTTATTTAGTGATTTTTAAATGATGAAAACTTCAATGTGTAATAGTATTTATTAAAAAATCATTACATGAATAATTAAGAAAAAAAAAATTTCCACCGAAGTTTTCAATAAAGAATTTTTTCCGACACAATTACAGGAACTTTCATTAAAATATGTTTTGTTATATTTGCATTTACTGGTGAGATAAAATTTTAAAAGTTTTTATTTATTTACTTACTTACTTTGATGTCAAATTTTACATTTTCTTATATATCACTGCAGACGTTGATTAGGGAGTTCGAGTCTCACTGGGTGCCCCGTACTTCTGGCCTTGTCCCACGACTAAGCTTAACTTTCAAAATAAGTGGCTCCTATTATAAATAACTGTGGGCACCTCCTGTCGTGTACTGGTTTGTAAAATAGACTAGCAAACCATTAATAGTGAGCTTGAGTCTCGGTGGGTACCCCATATTTCTGGCCTTGTTGTATATCTAATCTAAGCTGGGGAAATAAATATTCTTAATACCCATTGTTTAAAGGATGAACATAACTGTGTTTTTATCGATTGGGAATGAATATTAGTTTTTTCTTGTTACATTAACTAAAAAAATGTATTGCAAAATCATTTCGTATCATGACAACTTCCGTCCCTTTTGCTAATATTAATTATTTATTAAGCTTTATAAGTTGTAGCACAAAACCTGATAGAGCACCCAATGAGACTTGAACGGTTATTCGAAGGCTTAAACCTCCTTTTTCCCCTGCCTCATTTCACTTTTTTCTTCGTGTTACGTTATATCCTCCATTCAATAAGCTCTGTTGTTTTCTTCTCATTTAGGAATTACTTATCTCTACGAATTGGTATGCAAGTTTTATCGTTATTAAGCAAAACTAGACATAAATTAGTCCATCTTTCTATCCGAGAAGAATATTGAATATTCTCATGAATAGAAACTTGATTCAAAGTAAGTTAGTTTTTCATATGATCATAATTTGTGCTTAAAAAACAGTATGTTATAAAAATTTTGAGATTACCTTCAATTCTACTTATGAAGTCTCAGTAATAATGAAGTTTAAAGTACGTAAGCATTTATATAATTCCTAAGGTAAATTAATATGCTAAGTTTACCGAAATTTGAAAAAGAAAATGGGAAACGAAAAGTTGCTTTCGATTTAGAATTTAAAAAATCGTTTCTGTAAATAAAGATGTGTTCTTCCACCTAAAATGAACGCGAAGTAAGGCTGGATATACGTGTGACAACGCAACTTTTATTCTAAGCTAAGAATGTGTGTGTGTGTGTGTGTGTGTGTGTGTGAGAGAGAGAGAGTCTCTGTGTGTAAGTGCATGTGTGTGTATGTCAGTGTGAGTATGTGCATGTGTGTTTCTCTGTGAGAGAGAGAGGAGAAATAATATGAAATAGATTATGATGTGTCAAAACATTCAGTCACCCTGTCGACAAGGCTTAGAAATCCTTTTACTCTATTCCTTGCTGAATAGTAAGCCTCCCCCCCACCTCACAAATAAAAGGGGTGACCTGGATATGACATTAAAGTGCATCCGTTTGTGAGATTTCAATTAATGGGAGTGTAGATTACTCCTTCGTTGACAGTCTACTCTGACTCGGAGTGGTATTACTTGTTTGACTTTCATCTATGTGTCATAGATTTATTTAAAAATTATTTGTATCAGATTGGAATACTTGATACCATTTAATGTTGTGTAAATTATTTGTATTAAGAATAGTTCCTTGAAGCTTATTAAGGATTGTTATTATTAGTTACTTGAACCTATACAACTCCAAACAGATGAATACTATTAATTAGGAATAGTTACTTGAAATCATGTAGTTGTGTATAAATTACTGGTATTAGACAGGAATATTTTTCATCTTACAACTGTGCAAATTATTTCTATCAGATAGAAATATTTGATATCATATAACCGTGTGGCAAAAAAAAAAAAAAAATGCTTACAAAACAACCAAACATAAAATAGAAATATAATATTAGGCACGAGTTTTTCTAGTGTCCATGCATAAAATAACCCTAGACAGGTTGACATGCCATTAACACAAACCAATCAACCAAAACATTCAAAGAATACTATGTTTCCAAGGAAAAAAAATCTTAAATAAAATTACCTGTCTTGATAATAATGACAGAAATTGCCAAAGGAAAGCCACTTGTCAAAGAATTTAAATGTTTTTTTTTTTTTAAAAAGAAAAGATTAAAGTATATCATAAAGATCTATTTTTATACAAAAATACAATATTTTGCTATTAGTTAGTCGATGATATCCAGACAGATTTCTGATTAACTGAATCATTGATTATTGCATATTAAGTAAACTTTTCACTTGTAAAATTCTTCTTACTGTTACATTGATGTTGATTGATAAAACTTGTATTATGCATGTAATTTATCAAGTATGCATTTAGTTGTGTTTTGATGAGAAAATAGACTTGCATTCTGTCTCAAACAAGATAGTGTCATAGGGTCTTACAATCATCATCTTGCTTTGGTTTATATGACAGATATTATGTGAAGAAGAAAGCAAAATCAACTCCAGTCGTTGGATAAATATTGATATCTTTGAAACATAGAAGCATGATATTGAATTTTCACATTACACTCTAATGTTCATTATTAATTATAAATTCTTCATATCTTTGACAGTGATTGACAAGCCCAAAAACAATGTAGTCGCTCTTATGATCCCTCCCACAAGACAAGAGCCATAAGTTGCAATTGACAGATTTAACAGTATCCCTTGAAAAATTGCTAAAATAGTTACTTGCTATGGCTGACTGTTACATAACCCAAGAAGGGTGCTTTTAATATAGAAGGTAGCATGATGTTTATGAAAATCTAATCCTCAGGCCCTCACAAGCACACACTTTGCAATGTTTAGAATAAGAAAGATTTTCCCATTTGACAGCAATCTACTTAAGATACTGAATTACCTGGTTCATGTTACACACCATATTGACCAGAATGTAATTAAACACATGCCACTACAGCATTTCATATCATATGGGAATATCAAGCCAAGGAAGGACACTGAAAGTAAAAAAACAGGGACAAAACAATATTGATAAACACATCATGCACTGAATGTACAATGGGATTTTCAGAAAAAAAAACTTCAGTAAACCAGTTTCTAAAGGCAAAAGAAAGGTGAACACAAGCATAAAATGCAGACAAGAATGGCAAGAGATTGTTGTAGAACTAGTCCAAACAAGAGCAGTAGCCCAGTCCTCATACAATTGGGTAGCCTCAGTTGACTAAAAACAACAACACACACGACTAGCAGCCCTTCCTCAGTATACCTCTGGTCAACTCGTTCGTTCTGTCAGTCAAAAAAAGCAGTTTGCAAAGAACAACAACATCCACTCCTGCTGCTGGCATGCTCTTTTATGCATGTTCCGGCATATAGAAATTTACGTGCATTGTAGATTTCTTCTCATGAGAGACGAGATTGGCCCACTATAACTTCTGCCTCCAGAAGTGAACATATTTTCTAGTGCTTGACATGCAAGGCATAGTCTTACACGCTTTGATCCAGGAGGTAAGTTTCTTTTCTCGCTACAGAGATATATTATGGTGATCATGAAAGTTGGAACATAAGAACTCAATAGTGTAAGGTAAATACTCCAACACCGATACATAGACAAAAAAAAGAAGCAACTATGGGTAATATCTACCATGTAGATGATATGTAATAAAGAAAAACTAGAAATAATTTCATATATATATATATATATATATATATATATAATAAAAAGGTTAAAACTGAAGACAATATAGAAATAAAATGTCTTTCTCACCTACTCTTAAATAGGAAATAAGATATTTGTATTTCTTAAAAAAAAAAAGCGGTTGATATTATACCTGTAGAAGATATAGCGACTGTATTTATTACCTGACCCTTAAAAAATTGGGGAGGACTGGACCAGATGATAATAATAATAATTCTGAAAAAGATATGTCAGTTTTCAGTAACAGCAGTTAGTTAGGACTACTATCTACTTGAAATGTTTATCCTTCTGTACTACATAAACTAATTTTGCTTGACATTGTATATTTAGTTGCTATTTATTTATTCATTTGTTTTTATGCTTCCTTGGCCATGTCTTCCATCTTCTCCCATAAACCTGAAGATAAAGAAAAGAGGCTCTTTGCACAGAAAATCTATATGCAGGCGCAAATCCGTTTATAGGTTTAACTGATATTTCCCAAAAATGCCTTCTTGTGTTTTTTTTTCTTACCATTTTTTCTGAAATCATCCAATTTAATCTTTTGTCTACTCTATTGCAGTTTTTCATTATATTAGGCATTTCATTTCAAAAATATATTAGCCAAGAAATTCCACTTATTTAGTAGACTTAATTTTTAACATCCATCTTGATAGTAAATTTAATTTGTGAGAAAAAATCTTGAAAAAATCTATCTCATATTTAGAAATTCCACAAATTATTTTGAAAGTTTCAATTAGATCACCTCTCATTATTCTTTGTAGTAGTGAATCCTCATTTCTCTAATCCCTCTCTAATTAATCCTAACCTGTTTTTGTTTTTTTTCATTTATCTCATCTTTCTTTATTATTGCTCTAATCTCAGTGTTACAATGCTGGAACCCGTGTACAGTAATCTATATAAGGTCATATCATGGTTTCATATAATTCTAAAACAAAATTTGCTTCCCTTGAAATGAAATTCACCATCTAGCTAATCATTCCATTTTCCCTTGATACAACCAAGAAAATATGAATGTCACCTTTTAAATGAAGCATTAAAGTCAATTGTTACATTGCATTCCTGGTTTTTGATTTCCCTGTTGCTTAATTTCTATTCAACAATGATGGCCCCAGTACTAAACCCTGAGGAACACTAGGGGTATATTCTGTGTTTCAGAATAATTGTTACCAATTTTGACTTTTATACTTCTATGTAATAAAAAAGAACTTACAATATTTAATATTATTTTAGAACTGCCCATTTTTTTCGTTTTTCCCTAATAAACTATGAGATACTGTATAAAATGCCTTTCTAAAATCTGAAAATATATTATCCTCAGATTCCTTTTCCATCTAATAATCACTAGATTCCAAAATTTTAGACAATGATGATTTACTATTGAAGAAACCTTCTTAATTACAACTTATATCATCCTTGATAAAATTTAATATTTGATATATAACTAATTTTCAGAAACCTTACACAAAGATATGTGGAACTCAGAATTTGTAATGTTTAGAAATACATAAATATAGATATATGAAGAAAGAAAAAATAATAATAGTTAATAGCAATAAAAATTGAATTTGAATAAAGACACTTACCATAACTTGTTCTCAATAAAATGCTAGAAAATTTACACGATAAGTCACAGAAAAACACTTTGATCTTGTGTGATGCCTATCAGACAAAAGACCAAGCTATTTGTTTAAAAAAGACTTAACAAATTATCTGAAATAAATCTTGATATATGGCCACCTGTCATGGACCTTGTATCTTCGATTTTGTTTGGATTTTGCAAAGTAAGTTGTCTTGACTTTAGACATGTACCCCCCCCCATGTAAAATAAAATATGAAAGACTTTAAATTTAAAATAGCCCTGCATGATTTAAAATATAAATCCACAGGATTATAAGCCACTAAATGAATTTGTGAGTACAAGACAAAATTTTATAAAACAAACTCATTTTAAAAACTAAAAAAGAACACATTCACCTCTGTCTGTGAACCTTTCATTGTAAAATAACTATTTATAATTCCTTTTTTTTCTCTCATAAAACATTTATATATTTGCAATTTCTTTTATATTTGTTTGATTGTTTGTGTGTTTATTTTTATTGTTTTACATTTTAATCAAAAGCCTAATGATTCTTATGTTCTAATTTGTTCTTTCGAATAAATATTAGGAGGATTGTTAGCTGTGATTATATATCTAACTCCGTTTAATATAAAATGTATTTCTAGTTGAGAGATATCAAAATAAAATTCTGATTACCAAACCCATCCACTTGAGAATAAGGTTAAAGAAACTGGTCATTAAATACTTTCCAACTGTATTTTATTTTGTAATATTCTGATTGCTGTTTTCTAAATAGATGGAATCATTTTATATTCTTAAACATTTTACATATTACATTGTTAAAACCTTCCTTTGATGATAAATATTTTAGGATTGTTATAGCAAAATACATCAAATTTCTTCTGATCCACCCACTTAACTCTTCACACACCTAACTACTAGAACACACAAAACACAGATCAGCAGACATCGACACTGCAGAAGAAAATAACAGCTACTGCGTGTTGACCCAACAACAGCCAGTGTCAAACTGAGTAAATCATGGCTTCTGCATGTAGGCTCCGCGCATAGTCTATCCAAAATCCCCAGAAAATTCTCAGTTATAAAAGAAGGTCTATTTTTCAACCAATCATTTTTTTCCACAAATAGTATTTTCTGGAGCCGCTGTTTGAAGTTGGGAACACATAAATAGGGCAAGCGGAGGTCACACAGGCAGTTGAATCCCCGGCCGTCACTGAAAGCATCACTCGACAACACCATCAGACTAGATCAAAGCAACCACTTGCCACCAACCAGATAAACGCCTGTCAGCCGGCTAGATATTTCTTTCGCTTGTTTATTTTATTTATTCAATAAACAAAATAAACTAAATTTTCCTGTCAGTCTTATTTTTCTTGCAACCATAAGCTTGTATATAACAGGATGTATTCTCTCTGGTACTATTAGCTTTATGTCTTTCGGTTGTCCTATTATTTCATCCATAATTTTTATTTTTACACTTCTCATAACAACTTTCCTGTTATAGATGAAACTCTTCCAAAGAATGATCAGATTGAAAAAATAATGCTCATACACCTGTTTCAATTGGTGTGTTTGTCAATTCACCTGTTTTATCAGGTTTTTACTCTACAAATGTTTTTTGTGAATTTTTTGATTTTACATAATTGAATAATGCTTTACAATTTTATTTTCATATTCCAATTTTTCATTTGCTTCCCTGTTTTCACATTGATTTTGCTTAGTTAAAGCATTATGACCCTTTTCCATAATAGGTAGAATTCTACATTTTTTTCCAAGCTTTATCTTTTCTTTTAGGAAATTATTGTAAAAGCTTTCGTAAAAATGGCACAAGGCCCAAAATGGGGTTGGAGGGAAAAAAGCAAATTAAAGCTGAATAAGCAATAGGGAGAAAAGAATATTAGACCAATACACTTCTATGGCCTAGCATTGTTCATAAACAATGTATCAGTATTTTTCCACTTTTTTAACTATTGAAGAAGTAAGCTGTCTTAAAAACATTTAATTTTATTTTTGAAATGCTTGACAAAATGTTTTCTCAATGAAAATATTGGTTGACAGATATTTGTTAAATCAGTCACTCTCATCCTTGTATAATTTCCTGAAATTGTTAAAAAATAAAATCTCTTTTAGAACTGAAATACTTAGTGTCTTCTAAACAAATTTTCTATCTTAACAGTTTTTGCAATTCAAGACACTTAAGAAATGAAATCATTGTTAATTTGTAATTTTTGTTTTTACTATAGTAGTCACAGTTTAATTGAGGAAGAGTATTCGTTGAATTTATGGTAATCCATTAATGGTTTAAAATATCTGAAAGTTCTTTAAATTTTTTCCATATGGAATTATCTCAAAGTTTACTAAATCTAACTACATTAGAAGATCCACACAAATGGATAGTTTTTATCTTATTCACTCATTATGTAGGTATGTATCATTTTTAATTCTGAAAATCTTTCTTATTTATCCATATAACTCACTGATTATCAATCAATTTAACTCATTACCTATCTCATTATCTACAGGTTCGATAAAAACTTGTCAGAATTGTCTATTCATTTTTGGAATTCAACGACAACATTGAAAACATTGAGAAAGAAATCCCTAAGAAGCAGATGAAACATGCTGACATCTTTTTTTTTCTCTTCTGTGAGATGAACTAAACAATTCACTGAAGTTTTGCTTGATTAGTGCACATCTATTATTGAAGAAGAAATTTACTTCAACTTAATGCATTAAGATAATTACAGCCTATTAGATATTTCTGAATCACCCAAGACAAAAGTTAGATTGCAAAGTCACTCAAATTATGATCATGAAGAAGCATCTTTCTGCTGTTAACAATGAAAAAAATACATTTTTTGAAAAGAAAGATATCCAGAATTTTTATTATAAGAAAATGTAAGTATTTTGACATAATTTTGGTTTTCTTTCCTTATGAATACAATATTTTGAACAAAAGGATTTATAGGAAATAAATTAATATTTTTGCTAACAACAAAATAAAAAAACGCACTAAATTTGTTATATTTTAGAAAATAATAAAAGGACATGAATTAAATCAAGTCACTTAAACTTTTCTTTGATTAGCAATTTAAAAGTTAAATAAAAACAAAAACAAAACACCTAATATAACAGTAAGCATCACAGTAAACTTCTTTTTTTGTTATTTTGAATTTTTTTTCTTTCCAAATTAAATCTTCCATAATAAACCAACATAAAACCAGGTAAATATTTTTTAAAGTAACAGAATTGAGTTACAATTTTTTCGAGTATATTCAATAAAGAAATCGTAGCAAAAAAGAAAAAAAATTGCTGAAATGTTAATTGCATTAAAAAAACAATCACTCCAAAATTTTCAAAGAAGAATTTTTTTGACTAAATTTATGAAAATTTTATTTAAATACTTTTTTTTATTGTTGTTATTATTGTTATATTTGTATTTGCTGCTAAGATTATATTTTAAAAGTTTTTGTGTATTTATTTATTTACTTACTCTGGTATCGGTTGTTAAATTTTCTGGTATATTAATGCAGATGTTAATTTGTGACTTTCAGTCTCGTTATGTGCCCCATATTTCTGGCCTTGTACCACAAGTAAGCAAAGCTTACTAAATAACTAGTTCATATTCATAGTAACAGTGAACACCTACCATACTACTTTAGTGTTATGGTTTTTAAAATAGACTAGCAAACCATTAATAGTCTGTTCAAGTCTCAGTGGGTGCCCCAAACTTCTGGCCTTGTGCAACAAATTATCTTAGCTTAGTAAATAACAGATGATCCTACCTATTGCTTAAGGATTGAACATAATAGTATTTTTATCAATTCATTTTTTCTTGTTACAGTCATGTAAAGAAATTAGTGTAAAATTATTTTGTCATGAAAATATATGTACCCAAATTTGAAATGTTCAGAAATATGTAAATATATATATACATGTAAAATTATAATAGTAATAATAATGACTGATAGCAATAAGAATTGAAATTTAATAAAGAAACTTGCTGTCATTTTTTGTCTAGGAAATACCACTCTTTTATAACAGCATAAAATATCTGATGACAGCTAAATGATTTTTCTTTGACTTTTGCAATGTCAGTCGCTTTTTAACTTGGGACATGTAAATTTACAGAAAAAGTAAAAAAAAAAAAAAGAACTTTGAATGGAAAATATCCCTGCTCGATCTGAATGTAAATCCACAGAATTATTATCCACTAAATGGATTTAGTGTGTACAAGACAAAATTTCTAAAACCAGCTCATTTTAAAACTAAAAAAAACAAACAATTAACTGTCTGTAAACACTTTCATTGTAAGATAACTATTTAATTTTTTTTTACATAAAACTTTAAATATTTACAAATTCTTTAATTGATGATTGTTTGAGTAGTTATTTTCTTGTTTTGCATGCTCATCGAAGGCCTAATATTTCTAATATTCTAATTTGTTCTTTTTGAATAAATATTGACTTTAATGTGTTAGGCAGTGATATCTCTGACTACATTTAAAGTAAAAGTATTTCTAGTTTAGAGATACGAAATAAAAATCCGATAACCAAATCATCAGCAACTAACTTCCATAACTTTTGTTCCTGTTAATTATTCATTAAGCTGCAATAGATTGTGGCACAAAGCCTGATAGATGGAGCACCCAATGAAACTTGAACTTACTATTTATGGCGTTTCTTTGAAGGCTTATCTTTCCTTTTTTTCCCCCGTCTCATTTCGCTGTTTTCTTTATGTTACGTTTTATTCTCCATTCATTAAGGTCTGTTGTTTTTTCTTCTATTTTAGGAATTACTTATCTCTACAAGTTGGTATACATGTCTCACAATTATTAAGCAAACCTAGACATGAATTTGTCCATATTTCTTTCCGAGAATAAAATGAATATTCTTTTTAGTAGAAACTTGATTCAAAATAGTTTTGCTTATGCTCATCATTTAAAAAAAAGAAAAAAAAGAAATAGTATGTAATAAAAATGTGAGACTACCTTGTTCAATTCTACTAATGAAATTTCACTAATAATGAAGTTTAATGTGCATAAGCATTTATATATTTCCTAAGGTAAAATAATATGCTATGTTTACTGAAATGTGAAAAACAAAATAGGAAACAAAAGTGAAGACTATATAGGGTAAAATGCTATACTGAAGATGAAGCAAGTTCTAAAGTAAAAGTTGAAGAAAGGGAAAACGATTTAATATAGTAATAATGTAGAATTGAAGTTGTGTATAAAGATGATTCCTTAATAATTTTAAGGAATATTTTTACCAGTTATGAGAAAATAAATGATAAAATACTTTTGCAAAAGTTGTTTTTTAATTCGAATAAAAAATTTGGTTTTGTCCATAAAGAGGAGTTCTTTCACCTAAAAAAGAGGTGAAGTAAAATGTTGATTATTTGTGTGACAATGCAACTTTTATTCAGTACTATAAGAGTGTATTTGTGTTAATGTGTGTGAGATAGTCTGTTCATGTATGTGTGTGTGTTGGTGTCCGATGTGTGTATGTGAGAGAAGGAAGAAAGGACAGTAGCTATATGATAGGAAAGATTTTCCATTTCATTATTTTACTACTGTTTTTTCCACTCTTGAAACAATCACGCTGTTGATAGGGCTTAGAATTTGCTGACTCTATCCCCTCCTTAGTTTTAAGGCCCCTCCTCTGTAATACATCATCATCATTATAATAATAACAACATTAGCCAATGTGTAATGAATTCTTCTTAGTTGTTTCATATTATTTGTAGTTTTGGATGATTTTAGTTATGCTAAAATACCTTTAATATATTATTGTAGTTCTTGTATCAAATAAAGAAGGATATATGCATATTTTGACTCAATAATAAAATTTACATTTTAAAGTCATTGTTTATTGTTAAACGAGACTATGTAGAAGATTTTCATGCCTCTCTAATGCATCATTAGAATTTGTGTGATGGAAAGTTTTCCCCTGAAAGATTGGCACACACACACGTACATAAATTCACAAATCTACATGAAATGTAATTGTTATAATAATGTTTATGCCATTAAGAAGAAGAAAAATTAAAGATAATTTTCATATAAAGATTATCTCTGTACAACTTATAGAAGCAGAAATATTTGTGATAATGATAGTATGAATGTCATAACATGATCTAAGGTCCAAAGGAAGCAACCCAGTGCAACTCTTCCCTCTTCTCTATAAAGATAAACCAAGGATACCTTCTTGTTCCTGCCGTCATACACGTGATGATTTTACCACATCTCTCCACAAGCTTGAAGTGGAAAAAATACACAACATAGTGTCAGAAGTGGAATTAGATAAAACACGCCTAATTGAACAAGGACTCTGGAGAACCAGAAAATGGCCTCAGAAGAAAACAACAAAAAAAAGTGTAAGTAACAAAATCATACATTACAACACACACACATTGTGATATTGAACTCTTGTATCAATAAACAAAACTTGTTCCTTGTACTTAACAAACAATAACATGTGAGAATGGCAGACAAATTTACATCTCCAAAGTTGGACTGGATAAGTCCAGGAGACGTTCACAAAATATTCAAACAATTTAAATAAAAATTGGGAGCTGATTTTGAAGAGCCCACTATATGATCCAGTGGAGGCGAGGAAGGTAAGACAAATGCTTCTTTGGATTGATGACAAGGGGCTGGAAATGTACAACACAGCTACCTTCAACAACCCAAAGGTTAGATTAAGGATCAACACAGTCTTTGAAAAGCTGGAGACTTCTGCAAACCCCAAAATAACCAAATTCTCATCAGGTACAATGTAAGAGGCCTCCAACAATGGAAAATGATAATAGAAGAATTTGTCACCAAAGAGAAACAATTGGTCTAGGAGACTAGGTACCCTGAAAAGATGAGACAAAATTATGAGGTATACACTGATGTTCAGTGTAGAAACTGATCAAGTTTGCTGAGATGCCATCAAGATAGGTGATACCCTCACCTATAAACAAGTATACAACTTTGCAAAAATGGAGGAGAGCACCATAGCACAGATGGAGGTTCTATCCATAAACCCCAGGGACAAAACCCATATCAACAAAATCAAATGCAGTCCTGGGCAAACAGCAATGACCAGATCCCCAAAGCACAACCCCACCCAAAACAAGAATCAGGCCAGTGGACAGCCAAATTTATCTGAAACAAGAGGCAAAGAATGTTATGGATATGGAAGAAACCACCAATAAAGAAACCAATGTCCTGTTAGATCAGCACAGTACAGGTATTGTAAGCATGCATAAAAAAAGCAGCAACAACTTCATGAAGTGCAAAACTAGGAAGAATACCAGACAAACAAGGCTTTCTCAGAGGAAGATGAACCAGAACAACCACCAAGCAGCATTGGGACAATAAGCCCAAGCAGTAAGTGTATACACTTGTTTTTTAAATATACAGACACATGCATCCTAACAGAAAATCAAACGTGGCTGCTACCCTTCAAACTAAAGATAAGGATAACCAATACAATACTGAAGAGATATGAGTGTTCCAGAATAACAAACATTGTGGCAACCGATCTAAAAATAATTCATAAGAACAAAACAGTAAGAACAAGATTGGACATCATAAAAACACCTCAAGCAGCCCACTATTCTTGGATGCAGGCAGACACAAGAACTAGGAATCATCTGTCAACTTAAATGAAATAAAAAGACAGCATAACAGGGCTGGAAACACTGAAGAAAAAGGAATTTATTGAAAAACACAAAATCTGCTTCAACAAAGGATGTTTCCCAGGGAAGAAATATAAAAAAAAATGATAGAAAATCTCAGGCCACTGATATACCCACCTCGATCAATCCCTATACACATTTTCCCACTCTATGAATCAAAGTTGGAAAAAATGGAAAGGGAGGATATCATAAGCAAAGTTACAGGCCCAACAGATTTGTTAAACTCCATCATCTATCAGATAACCACAATCAATGATGGAGCATCCAAAATCAGACTATGTATGGACCTCCAGGAACCTGCACAAAATCATAAAAGGGGACACACCCTATCAAAACCTTAGATTGGCTACGACCCTTACTACATGGAAAAAATGTTTTAGCGTCATTGACATAAAAAAGAGATACTGGCAACAAGAACTAGACTATCAATCTTGCCTGCTATGCACCTTCAACATGCTATTTAAAGGATACAGATTCAAATACTTCCCAGACCCCCACCACATCTATACAGATGGATCCAAACAGGAAATGAAAGTTGGTTGTGCTGGTGTCTTCCAAAACTATGAACTGTTAAAATGTCTCCCAAATGAATCCTCAATCTGTAGTGCAGAAGTCTTAGCTATTGACCTAGCAATGGACATTATAGCAAATCACAAATCCTCTAAATTCATCATCTACTCAGACTCCAAATCAGTCCTCCAAGCTCTACAGAGCAAAAATTCATCAACTCCTCTCATCACAAGACTACTAGATAAAATGAACACTCTTTCTAAAAACAATAGCATCATTCTTACTTGGATACCCAGCCATACTGGTAAATGAAAGGGCACTCCAGACACGTATATCCAATACAAAAATTCCATACACCGACCTAAAACCACTTATTAACAAATTTATACTCAAGAAATGGCAAAAATCTTAGGATTATCGAACACAGAACAAGCTCCACCATATTCGAGATACCATAGGTGAATGGCCAGCAGGTTATAGAAGAAATAGAAAAGAAGAAGTGATAATCTCCAGACTTCGTATTGGTCACACCCACATTACCCATTCATACCTCCTAAAAGGGGAAGAATCATCAGTATGTCTAACATGCAAAGTACCTGTTACAGTCAAAAATATTCTCATAAATTGTGACAGGTTCAGACAAATTCGCCCAAAACATTACTAAACAAACAATTTAAAGAACCTCTTCAAAAACTCCAAACCAGAAGAAATCTTAAGCTTTCTAAAAGAAGTCAATCTCTTCATTAAAATCTAGTCAAATATAATAAAACATAACTAAAACTCGTACCTTAAAACCTAAAACATGTACAAAAGACAAAAGCAATTTAACTCTTCAGGCATTAAATGACCCACAGAGGTTGATATGCCGTTAAACAAAACTCAAACAGATTCAAATGTTTACCATTTGTTTTAACTATATCCCATGACATATTCCAACAAAACCTGGATACAGTATTTTCCAGAATTAAAAATGTCATGGGTATAATGGATGATAACTTGGTAACAGGATCAACAGAAGAGGAACATGACACAGTCATAACAATAGTCTTGAAAAGAACCAAGGAGAACAACATTGAATATTATCCTGATAAACTCCAATATAAACAAAAAAGAGTAAATCTCTATCACAGAACATGGCATATCACCCACAGAAGATAAGCTTGAAGCTATAAAGGACATTCAATCCCCCCAAAATGTAAAAGAACTCCACACACTGATGGGAACGATTGCATACCTCAATAGGTTCTCAGTGAAACTATCACAAATAACTGCACCATTTTGAGAACTGATGTAAAAGAATGTGCACTTCTTATGGCAATAACAACATCAAGAAACCCTGGAAGAAATAAAAACAGAATGGTGCAAGGCACAGATAATCAGTTACTAAGTCATAGACCCCAACACAAAAACAATATTTCAATGTGATGTCAGTACCCTAGGTGTGGAGGCATGGATAAGACAGATCAACGAAAGATGTGCTGAAAAAATAGTTGGAATGGTATCAAGGTGTCTCATTCCAACAGTCAAGGTACTCTAACATAGAAAAAGAGTGACTGGTAATCACATACGGCTTATAGAAAGAAACAGTAGAAACAGACTATGCACCACTTGAACAAATCTTTGAGAAAAATCAATCTCTGACCTTATCGAGATTTCAATGGTTCATACTAAAGTACCTAAAATTTGACATCCAAGTCAAATACAAACCAAGGAAGACAATCCTAGTTGCAGATGCCCTGTTAAGAGTATGCTTCACTGAAAATAGAAAAGGTACACCACAACATCAACTTCATAATGACAAACATGAAAATAATAAACACAGAACAGGTAAAAGAGGCATTAATAGCTGACCCAACAATAAACCCTGTTGAAGGACACAATATACAGAGGATGGCCAGAATACAGAAAACAATACCTGACAACACTTTTGGAATACTGGACCTTCAGGTACAACCTCATCCTTGAAGGTGGATCAATCCTCAAGGAGGACAGAATTGTTGTCCCAGAAGCACTGAAACACTCAGTCTTTAAAATACTATACACATGCCACCAGTAAAAAACAAAATGCAGCCTACTTGCAAGTGAGTCTATATTCTGGCCAGGGATAAATCAGAGCATCAAGAACATGATAAAAGTATGCACCATATGCAGCAAATATCAACCAGTGCAACCCAAACTACAACTGATGCAGCCAAACCTCCCCACACACCCTGGAGCAACAATAGGTATGGATGTCTGTGAGCAAGATCTATGTAAATATCTCCTAGTGGTAGACTACTACTCAAGATTCCCAGTATTCATAACACTTCCAGACACATTGGCTACTACTGTTTGTGAGCAGTTCACCCAGGTTCTAACAAAATATAGATTATCAACAACTATCATGTCTGACCGTCGCTCACAATACATGAGTGAAAGGTTTAAGAGGGAATTCCACAACTCAAGCATAATGCTAAAAACCAGCTCACCATACCACCACCAAACAGATGGAGTAGTGGAAAGAACTATAGGGACACTCAAGGCACTCTTGAACAAGGCCCAACTGAACAAAAAGTGCCTGTACACAGCATTATGGATGTATAGAACCACCCCCAAAAAATAATGATATGCCATCCTCATATGAACTACTGTTTAGTAGAAAACCCAGAACAATGTTGCAAACAGCAAGGGAGAGGCTACAATCTTGCCACTCTGGAAAGGAGACACCTCCCAAAAAAATGAACAAAATCAAGCAAAACAGAATTATGCAGGCACTCCAGCCAGGGAAAAGAAATACTGAACATCATGAAGCCAATCTATGCAAGGGACACACCAAGAAACATATGGATAACCGGCACAGTTCTTGATAGACCACAATCCATCAGGGAACCAAAAACATACCTAATAAATTTCAGAGGTAAGGTATACAAAAGAACAAAGGAACACTTCAAACCAAGACCTACCACAAACATAACCAACATACCAAGACAGGAGATACTATCTCCAGCACCCAACACAGACACTACACAAAAAAAGGAAGGCTATTACGATGGTAACTGCAAACAAAGAATCAAACACACAAAAAAATCCAGCAGAATATCCAACCACACCAAGAGAAAGACTACCAACATCAACAGTACAGAAAATATACCAGCTACAAAGCTGCACAATGAGATCGGGAAGGGTTACCAAGATAACAAAAAAATTCAAGGACTAAAAGACGTAATACAATTATAACATAATAACTAGATACATACATACATATAAACACTGTTACATGAGAAGCACTACCAACTAAAAATAGAAAAATAAAACCAAACAAAAACATAAGAAACAAAACATTATCACAAAGGTTGGGAAATGTCATAATATTATCCAAAGTCCAAGAGAAGCAACCCAACCCAAGTCAACTTTCTCTACAAAGGATACCCATTTCGGTTCCTACCATCATACATCTGCCATGTTTTTACTACATCACTCCATGCACATGAAGTGGATCAAACACACAACAATGAAAATTGAATTACTGTAAACAAACCAAATCCTGAACTTTTTATGAAAAAAAGTATTTAGGCAAAATATTATCAATAACATTATGATGTTAAAACTCAACGAAATAATCAATTATTGGATTTAAGAAAATGTTTGATACTTATATGATGAAATAAAATGTGTTTTGAAAGGAGTTTATATTCCAAATTTATGAGGCTTTATTTCATGGATACACTCTGTCCTTAATTTGTTTTGTTTTACTCATACAAAGTATTGAACATTGATTTTCTACCCAAGTAAATGTCCCAAAAGAAATAAAATCCGTTTGTATTTTTTAATACACGAAGTCAGATGGGTTCATATAAATGTGCTGCTTTTGATTAAAGAAAAAAACAAACCAAACCAACCTGGAAAATATATTAAGATATTGCTTTTTCAGGCAACTTTTTATCCTAAATCTCTAACTTACATTTTAGGTCTGGTCTATATGAAGAAAACAAAGTATTCATGAAATTTTTTTATCTTTCAGAGATTTATTTTATTTAAGTGAAAAATCCTGTTTTTATACTTTCACTTGCAGCAACTGATTGAATTCTTGCTATTAAAAATTTAACACTGTTGACTAAATAAATATGACTGATATGTTTCAACATATCAGTCATATTGACAATATTTTCATTGGATATTGTTTTGTTTAAGTGTTATAATTATACCCCTTTGAAAATCATCTTTTCCATAGGTATAAACCTTTCTAATAAGACATTTATTCTTCTTCTATGAATAAGAACAAGAAATTTTTTTTTTTTGTTCAAGTTCATATAATTTTTGAACCGCAAGTTTATTTACTAGTCTTTTTGATTTACCTAATCTTGAAAGGAAGGTACAAATTTCTGTTTTCTTATGGTCCAGCAAATGCTTAGCAAGTTGAAAATTATCTTGATAGATGAAAAGAAAGATATAAACAGACTGAGATTGGTGCATGTCTTGTGAATACATCATTTATCACTTATACAATATATGATTTTGCAATATATTATGGGACACTTTTTAGCATAGGCACACACAAAATGTCTTAAAATAACCTAATATATCAGTGTGTTAACTTGCATATTAAAAAAAAATATGGATTCTAACTTAGATTGACTAGAAAGCTATTATAACTCAAAAGCTACAGACTTGAAAAAGTTTGACTTTCAAAAGAACCTAAGTATACATGTGTTATTTATAATATTTATTTGTCATTTTGAGATTTTATTTCTCTGCCATGCTATCTACTTTTTTAAAAGAATGTACCCAGTGTTAGGCTTATCATTTCACAGAAGACAAAATCCTGTCGTGATGTAAGGAGACTTTTTCTAAAAGCTCCAGCATTGCTAAAATTTAATTTCTTAACCAATTTTAATGTTTTTTAGCATCACTTCACTCATTTTACTATTCTGCCATATCAGATTGGTTGATCTGTGTGTTTTTCAGTGGTGTTTGACACATAAACATTTCCATTGATTGTTCAATTTGGAGTTTCATCCTATCCCCACCCTCAAAAAACTTGTATAGTTGGAGTTTTCTTATGTAATTGATTGCACAGAAAAGTGGTAATCTGTGTGAATGAAATATAAAAAAAGAAGGTTACTTGTTTAAGTAAAAATTGCTTGATCTCTTAGTACACTAGTGATGGCCAGAACCTTATTCCCCACTCACAAATTGTTCTACATTTTTTCAAGTTTGTATAGAATATTCATAACTTTATAGAAAAAAAATCTGAAACACAAATGCTAGAAATAATTATGAAGAACTAAAAGTTGATTGAAGGAAGCCATGAGATTTTATTACCATTAATCTCTGTCTTGCTTTGATTCTTTCATAGTGTTGTATATCAATAAGATGACATCACATCTAAGCAATATGTAATATGGCTTTTGTCTGCCTCTCCACTTTGGGCAGTATAGCTCAAGGCTAGAGCCAAGAGTGACATGAATCTAGTGGTCACTTCACATTCTCTCCATGGAACCCTTCTTCAAGGGTGAGAATCCCTTGTATTTTATATCGCACCCTTCATATCTGCTTAAATTTTATGTTTACATGGCATGACATCAAAAGCTATTAAATCACAATGATAAGAGAAATTATCTAAAATTTTCCATATTAGAATTTAGGAAAAAAAATTGCTATTAATGTATTTCATTTCCAGGTTGCTGATAGACAAGCCCAGGCCTTCAGGTCAAATATCTGAGCTGATTCCGTCTTACCCTGGATTGCAGTCAAAACAACTCCTGTTTGAGTTTCTGATTCATGTGGACAAATGAGTAACAATCCTCTTATCATTTTTCAATTTTTTTTTTCATCATTCTCTTTCTGTTCAAAACAACATATTCCTGATTTATTCCTTCTGAATTGATTTTCATTAATTTTTACATTTGACAATGTCCTGATTTCATTCTTCTATAATCTGCCTTGGTTAATTCTCATTTTTATGGTCAATAAATTTCCTTGACTGATCTATAAGGTCACATTAGATAAAATATTGGAAACCATGAAACTGTGAGCAAACAAATGAGCTCTAGCTTGTTTAAAATCTTACCTACAAACTTTTTGTTTACAAATCATACATATTTAATATATATATAAAGTTGTCCTTATATTTTATTTTCTATGATAAAAATTGAAACACTTATACCTTGTAATTACTTTAGGTTTAAAATGAGTCATTGAAATATCAACTAAATCTTTATAGTGACATTTAATTATTATTTTAGACAAAAACAAGATTTTGTGCTAAAGAATCAATCTAAGACCAATGATGAAAAGAAACCCTTGGAAGTTTTCCATTATCTATAATTTGCTCAAAGTAACAAGTAAAAGACAAGTTTGCCTGAGTATAGTATCATTCAATGTCTTTTACAACTCATTATTAGGATGAACAAAAAGACTGGCCTTTATATAAGTAATTGATTTTTTTATAAACTTAGATTAAAAAATAGATAAGATAATGATAATTATTTTTTTATTAAGGGGGAAGTTTATATGTAATGAACTGTCTCTCTACTGAAAAAATCAATCAGCAAAAGACATTCATAACAAAATATTACAAAACAAAGAACATGTAAGCAGCATAACATATTAGATAGAATGAGAAGAGTGTTATGTGATGACAGTAGTATAATTAAAAAAAAAATGTTTTTGAGGAATATTGTCAATGATGAAAACCTACAAGTCATTGGAGAAAAGCAAACAAAGGATTAATTGTGGACAACCAAAACTACACAGACTCATGGGGAACACAATTTTTATATATAGTAATGATCTAATTAAGGATTTCTTTGTGATAAGAAAAAATTATTTTGAAAGCCTCATCATCATCATCATCATCATTCATAGAACATTTATTGAATTTTTGTAATGTCTTCTTATAGCAATATAATAAAGTAATTAATTGTACTTCTTCAGAGGACATTGATTATTGTTGTAATAGTATGTACCACAAAATCATATTTCAAACATATTTAGTTATTCGTTGTTCAGTTGTTTTACAATGAATGAGTGATTAAATGATGAATGAGATTTCAATGAGAAATTTGAAATCAAACTAGAAACAACTTTGCAACTCTTCTCTCATTGATTAAAAAGCGTTAGAATAATAATTTAGCTTTTCGAAAATGATTTATATGGTTCAGATCAAATTAAATGGAAGTCAAATTTATTCAATAAAATAAAATGCATTTTCTTCCAAGCCCCACATATATATTGACTAAGCATATAGAAAAAAATTAGATTTGAATTGCTTAAGAATGCTATGAGCTATATTGAACAACTCCTAGAAGCAACATCCCATAAAACCGTAGCTGTACGGCCACCTACCTCCCATCTCTAAAACCATCCAAATAAGATGGAAAAGACATGTGGGATATGGCTGGAGAATTAAGGATGAACTCATAAGTGAAGTTCTTCTATGGATCCCCTTCACACGAACATGCAAGTGTTGGATGACCAACTTGAACTTATCTACTAAAATTCTGTATGGAAACAGGATGTAATCTACTAGATCTGCCAGAAGCAATGGTGAGAGAGAGTCAGGGAAATCTGTACTAGCAACACAACATGATGATAATGATGAGTTTAAATGGGTCAATGCAATAACAGACCCAAAATAATATTCTTGCTGTTTGCTTACTTTGATTATTTTGACAACTAGCTGGTATGCAGAGTGCACGTTTTCACTGACCTTTCAAAATCTCTTTTGATTTTCTGTACATGTACTCAAAATGTAAACAAGTCTGTATTCTGATATTTTTATTTTCAAAAATTACTGTTTCCTGACTTAAAGAAAAGTATCATTTTTTTTTCATGAGTTTTTAGCACCAGTAAATATATCCTATTACCATAATGCAAAGTAAGTCTTGTTCATGAAATTGTAATATTTTACAATGTTCAGTTTAACTGCCTCATCAACTTTAAATGATCCAATAATGGTTTGGTTGACCAGCCCATTCGCCAATTAGATAGTGTGTTCACCAATGGCCTGGAGGACCAGGGTTCAATCCCAGGTCAAGTCATACCAAAGATTCAAAAAACGGTACTTCATATCTCGTTCCTTAACACTCATGATTATAAGGTATGTATCAAGGGTAAAGTGGAGCAATCCAAAGAAAAGAGTAGTGCCCTACACTTTGGTGTAGTAGCTATTGAAAAGGGAACCTTTGCGTTGCCCTCGATTATTGTTGCTAACAACTTTTACCATCTCCTAGTTGTTTTCTTTTATTCATAAGCATGTCTGAATTGAACAAAAACTATTCTTTGGCCCAGCCCTCCAGTCTATCAAATGCGCTTTTTGCTTAGTTTGTGAAACTTACTTTCGTTAAGTCAGTTTTCATGTATTTCTTAGCCCAAATTTGACACATTAAAATATTTGCATTACTAGATTTTTTTGCCAATCACAATTCATAAAATATTTTACATGTTTTGTCCTTGATTCCCTCAATTTCATGTTTTTCAAAGATCTGAGCTCTTGTCAAAAGTGATTGTTTTTCTGTAACTCACTTAATTTTATATTCTTCTTGAGAAAGCAAGTTCTTAAAGTCATTTCTTTCGCCTCAAGTTATTGACTAGCTTATATTTTCAGCAACCTTCTTTATCCTTTGATGATTCATTTAAAGCTTCATTGATATATCTAAAGGGAATGTTTTATCACACAATAACTTTGTTATATTCTGTTTTTCAGTAATTGTTAGATCTGTCCCTTTACATATTTTTAAACATATTTCAGATATCTAAAGCTAATATTAATTGAAATTTTGTATTAACCTATCTCAGTTCATTTTTGTAAATTAGAAATATATCAAAAATGAATCATGAAAAATCACAGAAAATTTAGTCAAATAATTTACTATGGGTGTAAATGAATGATATTAAATTTAAGAAATACTGGTTGAGAACTTTTTAACTTACTGAGGTTAATTAGATTTGCAGTATAACTTCAGACAAGCTGCAGATGTATCAGCGGCCATGTTGATATTTAGTAGTAATTAATCTTCATTGTCATTTGAATAAGGAAATGTTATTTTCTCTGTTCTTTAGAAGTATTGTCTTATGCTACTATTAGTAAACTTTGATTTAAGTAAAACACATGTAATAAACATTGAATAAAGAAAACTGTCATTTGAAAATGTTATTTGATAAGGTTTAGAGGAATTTTTGACAATATGTAACTGTATATATTATTTCTGGTAGATGTGAAATGTATTTTAACTTTTGGGGGAACAACCACATTTGTTAGGCCGAATATATGTTCCCTTATCTCGTGATTATCAATCATTGCTATAGTCTGGAACCGAAAAACAAATTTAACTTTCCTATTTTCATATCAAGCAATCATTATATAAAGAACATGTTGTTTATGAGAGGAAAATGCCAACATCTGGCAAAAAGTGAATGAATTCATTTATGAAAGTGACTTCATAGATAAATAGTTACGTGGTTGTAGGTCTCTCAAGAAATAAATAAAACAATTCACAGAAAGTCATTAGTTTTCAAAAATGAAAGATGATGTTTGAAATATTTGCAAGTAAATATATATCTAATACTCTTTACAAATAACTTTCGTATTTTCTTCAATGTAGAAATGATTTATTTTACCATGAGTATCTAGTTAATTCTATCGCTAATAAAATACACACGCACACACAAAATAACCAAAATGAATTAGAATGATTTAAGATTTTAAGTACAATAAATCATTGTTAAAATTTAAAACATTATGAATATTATTTGGTATTTATTTGGTTATAAAATATATTGAGTATATAAAGATAATGATTGCATTTTTAACTGAAGTGACCTTTTATGTTGAAGTGATACATTCACCTCAACACAAGCACCTTATTTGATATTGTGCTTTGATTTCTATAAGCTTAAATTGTTCCATATTATAAGCAAGAGTTAAGAACTCTTTATTGAAATGAAATATATAATTTGGTTATTCAGAAACACCATCAGTGAATGATTAAGAAGTAATTTTTATACTGGTTAGACTTTGCATGCTGAATTGAATTGTAAGCTAATATGATGCCAAAAAAACAAAAAAAACAATTTACTCAGAATCATTGGACACACAAGGTATTTTTGATAATCTTTAAACTACTTGTGTGCTAACACTTTATTTTTATGTAAATTCGTATCTTATATAATTGATATTAAATTTTTTCTCAAGTAACTATTTAAAATTTTATTGTTGTATTTTAAGTATATTTTTGGGAAATTAATATAAAAATAGATTAACAAAACTAGCATATAGACTGTGGAATAGAATTAAAACTAATTAAAATTAATTGATAAGGAAAAAGATGATGATGATTGAATTAAAAATCATATCACTTTAAAGTTTTCAATGGTACACCATGTAAATGTGTTAAAAACAAAAGAAATAAAATGCATTGTGACGGAATTTAAAAAAAAATTCAATAAACAATTGAGACATTCATTAAATTTTTTAAAGTTAAAATGCAGTTTTCTTGCAGAATGTACTAATGAATGACATGGGGCAAATGTAAGGGAGGTAACTTGGATACCTATATATAACTTGACCAAATGAAGTTTTTAAGTGCTTAAGTAGAAGAAAAGTTAAATATTTGCATGTATATTGCAAACAATTTATAATTAGTCATTAGGTACAATATTTATATATAATATCTGGATAGTTTTCAAGATACAAATAATGATACACTTATGAAATTTATTTGATAAAATTGTTTATATCACTAAGATTTGCAGCAGTCCAGCTCAGACTTCAAAATTAGTATGAGATGTAATAGCTGTTGAAAAGCACACAATATATTTTTTTAAATTGAACAGGGAGGAAACAATTCTAAATTGTTTACTAGTAATGTCAGTGGCTGAAAATTATCATCACTATTATGCTTGAAAGGAAACTTATGTAAAACAAAATAAAATAAAATCTATTGTCTAGAGAAAAGTGAAAAATCTTTATAGGATCGTTAATTATGAATTTTCAAATTTCTAAAAAGTTTTTTGTTTTTTTTTCAAACTAAGCTTATTCAGTAACTTTATATTCAATCATATTAACTAATATTTTGGATATATTTGGTCATGAATGTTGAAAAGTAATGATAGATTATGAAAATCATTAAAATTCCATTTTTCAACACAAAGTATTTACTCAAAGTCAGATTGAAAGTATAATTTCTGATAATTTAACAATTATATGTTGATGTTTAATTTCTCCTTAGAATATGTTTATGAACAATATGCAAGAATAACTGCCTGCCCGGTTAACTGGGGATATAGACTATGCCAACTGTATCCCTCTCGAGTGGTATCCCTCCAAACCACTAACGTGTGTCCTGGGTGTGTCAGTAAACCATCAGATGATAAGTCTCCAGTCCTGGAGGTTTGGGGAATGTGGTGTACCTCTTCATTTCCTTTAGTCACAGGTCCACTTTGACCCAAAGTAGTAGTAGATGTTAGTGTCGCTGGGTAAAATAGAAGTATTTAGCCCTTTACTGTATCAGTTATATACCACATCTCTATGGACCAAAGTTATATTGAAATATCAGTAATACATACCAATACTTTAAACCATTGAACTGCAAATAAATGAATAATGTTGAATAGAATTATCAGTGTTAGACAGCTACCTTTTGAAATCATTTGTCTTGGATATGACATTAAACTGCATATTATACTCCAATCTTGCAGTTTCTGGAATGTGGAATCGTCCTTCATTACCATTACTCTCGAGTCTACCATATTTGGTAGTACCCATTTATGGTTCAAATAGAAATATTCAAACTTTTACTCGGGATTATTATGAATATTAAATCAAAATATTAGTGTTAAATAGGTACACTTGAAATGTAAATATGTGCAAACAAATAAGTTTTATGTAAGATAGTAACACTTGATAAATAGAAATAGTAATGTTAAATAGCAGTACTTGAACCCATTTAACTGTGTGTAAACAATGATTAATTTTAAATATTAATATTAGAGTTCAATTGCAATACTTGAAATCATATAACTGTGTACAAACAATAAATAGCAATATTTGAAACCATGTAACTCTGAAACTGAATGATTAATATTAAATAAAAGTAATAGTGCTTGAAAAAATACTTGAAATTACTTAACTGTGTGTAAACAAATAGGATTTGGTTCGTTTGAAAATGTTACCCACAAATTTACCATTGGTTTATAATATATATATGTATATAGTATTATTCGGTCCAGTTAAACCAGAGTTGGGAGTAATTCCTTCAGGACAAGAAAATCATTCAAGAGATGAACATTTAAATTTTCCTGGTAGGCAGCTCAATGTGATTAATTTTACAGAGCAATACTTTCTTTAAGAAAAAACCAAAGACCGGTTATTTTAGGATTATAAATTTATTTCCATCCTGTTTTGCGTTTCTAATTGCATCTACCGTCATTTTGACGTTAAATGATATTTCTGCTTAGAAGAGAAAATACAAATAATGACGTATAAATTGCCTGATAAGTTATTAAATAAGAGATGTGAATTAATAGCTAGATGTAGATTTAAGACAAAATTTAAACTATAGACTAATAATTTTAAAAAACATAGAAAGAAATAGTGAAACAAGGTAAAAAAACGTATCCAATATACGCACATGGAAAAAATAGGTGGCCGAGGAATTAGAATCGAATTTAATATAAATATTATTATTTCCCTTACAAAAATTCATTACATTAACATAGCACATAAAAGTTATTTATCGAACTTAACAAGGAAAGAAAATAAATGAAATAAAATAAATAAAAAAGTTAAATTACCATAATTCCAACTGACAGAAGAATTTTGAAATTAAATAGATAAATAAAAAAACGAATTAAAAAAAACGAGGAGGTAACTCTGCACCTCTCTTCCTTCCCCTTTTCATCCCTGTGTCTATTCTGTTTTTATTTATCCATTGGATCTGAAGAGGTCCTGTTATATTTTTCTTCGTGTTTTGGGTTTACATCAGAAACGCTGAACAGGATGGAAATAAATTTATAATCCTAAAATAACCGGTCTTTGGTTTTTTCTTAAAGAGTATATAACAGGATTTAGCATTGAATAACCCAGAAGGGTTGACATGTTATAAAACATTGCCAACCCAACTAAAGGATACCTGCATACATTTAATTGATGAAATGCCATTCTCTTTTGCTGCAATATTTTATAAAAATGAAATTTTCTGATTTTTCTAAGTTGCCATCTACATCCATTATATATAATGTTTTACATACATGGGTAAATTGTTAAACAGTGATAAGAATATTATTTGAAATTGTAAAGATGTATACATGAATGAAAATGAAGTATGTGAAAACTTCAAACAATAACCTTAATGATTTAGTCAATGTCAGTTCATAGATGTGTATCATAAGAAAACTTTGTGTAACAATTTAATATAGAAATTATTTTTAAATGTAAATATATTATGTATGTCATCAGAATGCATTGAGATTGATTTTTAAGTGGACAATTTAATATGATCATTTTGAAAGAAGGATAAATGGAAATAATTAACAGTTAATATTAACATAAAGTGTAAAAATCTTTTCCTTGTTTTTATAATATTTCTGTATAGTATTTACCATAAAAATGTTATCATCTTTTTTTACTATTATAAATTTCTTCCAAAATACATCTGATGTTTTTTTTTTACTTGTGTTATATATATATATATATATACGTATATGTAAAATATTAAAGGACATTCAAATGATGCTAAAAAAATCCCTTCTTTGAATGTAAATTCTACCTGACTTTATTATTAGGTATATTGCAATCAATACAATAACCCCACCACAAAAAACTGGACTAAAAATAGAAGTTTACTAATATCATTATACTGTATCTTTAAAGAAATAGAGAATGAAGAATTAATGAAAGTAAAGAGCATTTTTTGCTTTAATATAAATACTCTTTAGAGATTAAGTTACTAAACGTTCATGTATAAATTAAAATTTAAAACTGTAGTCAGTATTTCTGTTATAAATAAAATCAATTGCTATCATTCATTATTGAATGAAGTAATGTTAAAGAATTCACTAATATATCTAGGAAACTTGTTAATTGAAAAGAAAAATATGCATTTGCAATGCAATAAAGTTGTGTATGTACCATGGAATGGGCATTAAATTAGATAAACTTTGCACTATAATTATATTGCAATTTCTTGACGTGTAATTATTTGTAATTGATAAACTGAAAGTATTGATAACATATTATGTGTATATTTTCTAAATCATTATTATGCAATTAAATTTTCTGATTTAAATAGAAATTATGCTGAGCTTTTAAAAAGAAATCAGCTAATGTTTAGAGTACATTATAATTAAACCAGTAGTACCCAAAAATATCGAAAAAGCAAACCAAAGATTGGAATGTTTACAAGATGAGTGTTAAAGTGAGATTAATTAATGAGTCCAATGAAAGCAGGAAAAGCAATAGAAGAAATATTATGATTGGGATGAACTTTATTGAAAATTGGAAGTACTTATCATGCTGTATTTTCACTTTCCAAAATTTTAGGAAGATGAAATAACACAGAAAAGATTAAATATTGTATCAATAAAAATGGTTTAAAAAGATTTGAACTTGTTGATTTTTGTGTCTGATTTCAATTTTTAGAAATATTCTACAATAATATGTGAAATGTAAAAATATTTTTACACTATTTATGTTGAGATTATATGTAAATTTTGTTAACATGAAGTATTTGAAAATAGAAGTCTTATATTAAACAAGTAATTACAATTCACACTAATTATTGCTTTCCAGTTAAATAGATAAAATTCAAAATGAATTGCTAAAACTTCTGATAAATTATATTGATAGAAAATTGTTTGAAGTGTGTGCTGGAAAATTTTTGTGACCTGAATAGAATAAATGATTTTAAAAATTGTTATGTGACTGATTTGAAATTCATTGAATAATTTTATTTTTTTCCAGTGTAATCAATTGGGATAAGAAAACAGCAAAGATAAGGAAATCACAGAAAGGACCTCTTATGAAGTAAGGTTGGTCCTTTTACTGAAGAAAAAAAAGATCACAAAATTAAATACAAATCTCCAAATAGAACTTGTAAGTATGCTTAAGATTTTATTATATTCATCTTCACTGAATTTGTGGAAATCAAATTTAAGTAAAACTGACTGATACTCAAAAGTACAAAGCACAACAAAGAATATATTCTCAAAACATAAATGTTGAAATCATTGGACTAATTTTGCCCATTGAAATTCAAATTCAATGTTGAAACCTGCTGAACACTGGCAAAACTTTTCCATTCAGGTAAGAATAAAACACTTTTAGAGTTGTTTTTTTTTAAAATTGCCTATCAAATTTTCATTTGTGTATTATTGATAAGTTTATTTTATAAATAATAGTATCATTAACAGTTAAAGAATTTTTTAGTGGAATCAGTAAATGAAGACCTTTATAATATTAAAGTTTATACAGATATATATAAGTGATTGCTGGATATTATGAACATCCTTATTTACTGTTTCCAGTAAAAAAAAAATGTTTAGCTGCTTACAATAAAGCTTTACAGCTGTTAATCTCACTGAATATATGCATAATTGCAGAAATATGAAGTATTATTAACAATGACATAAAGTAATAATGTATATTATTACTCGCGTTGAAATAGGTGAATAAATAACAATATGCAGGAAAATTAAGATAAATACATATTTAAAGTAAGAAAAGTGTGTTTGTGAATTATTTGGCTTACCTGTATCAGTAAATTTTTGTGTTAAAAATTGAGTTCCCTTTTTAGGTGGTTATATTGATTTACAATGTGGCATTTTGTAAGTGTGGCAAAATTGATAACAATACAGCAGACTGCTCATAAAATCGTTTATTATGGCAGAAGTCAGTTCTATGTAGAATTCAGAGAGGAACACAAAAGCAAACCTATACCAATAATTTATTTATTTGATCATGACCCAGTAAAAAGCTTCACATCATAATGATTTTTATCATAGTAAGATGTATGATGCTCTAGTTCAGAGAATAAAGCAAAATGACTTCAAATTGTGATTGGAGGATAATTTTGATATGATCTGTGTTCATGCCCAACATCATGTTTAAATTATCCCATTTTCTAAAAATAAAGTGATAAATATGCCCTGTTTTCCTTTCTCTATGGAAGTGTCATGGAGCCTTGCTTCAATGAGAAAAGAAACTGTTTCTAGATCATCTAGTATGAATTTCTCGGTTATCTACTGCAGAAGACTAACAAGAAAAATGAAGATTATGCCATGGCAAGCTCCCAACTTAGTTGAGTGTAACTTGAATTTTTGTCCTGGCTTTTATTCAGGATTGAACACTGATCATTGAGAAATATTTCAGGTATAATCTGAGCTTAGATTGACATATACTATTGGTGTGGGAACTCCCCCAAAATCGCTATACGAAGTGTTCATAGTGTCACAACATATAGGATTAAATTTCATTGTGTGAGTAAATTTACTGTGGAACTATTCATATATGTTGTTTATCCTTCTTTTAAAATTGATTTTTTTTCTTTCAGCCAATTTTTTCCTATTGCTCTTTGTCACATTTGATGATGTTTTTTCTCTGATTGCTATCATTATGACTGCTTATTATCATTGTTTTTTCATGATTGGGATTTGGTTTTGTTTGCAAGGATCCAGATATAAATTGCGAATGATTACAGGCTGAGTTTAATTGAATAGGCTTTTAAAGATAATCTTATATATATATATATATATATATATATATATATATATATATATATATATATATATATATATATATATATATATATCTCAATATTAAACTTATTGTTGACAGGTTTAGGTTTTAGAGTGATGTGTTGGGATTTGTAGTGGAAGTTAGCCCCATACATTTTCTATAATTTCTTCCAAAGGAAACAACTTGTGTTATTAATTGAGATATTTATTTTATCTTTTAAAAAATCTGTGATTCCATTAAATTAATTTTAATTTAGCTGCCATGCTGGAAAGCAAAGATGGATATTAGTTAAATAAAGGGAAATAACTCAATTTTAAAAATGCATTGAAATAAGATTCATTGACAGGGAGGTAACTCCTTTTAAAAACGATTGATTTCGCTTTCAAGTGGAGATATAGCCACAATTAAAATTATTTTAAAGTAAGAAAGTTACTCTTCCTCGTTAAAAGATATTTGATGTTTATCTTTGTTCAATGGGAAATGAGAAATGCTTTTAAGAAATGTCTAAGTTTCCTTAAAGAGTTTGGTTAAATAAATCATCTTCTGCTGGGTTAGATTTGGGCACGGATAAGGGTTTGGGTTTAATTCCTTGATTGGCTGGTTGCTTGATTCCTTGTTTGATAGTTGCTTGATTGCTTGGCTACTTTGTTGGTTAATTACGTGATAGGTTGGCTATTTTGTTCCTTGTTTGTTGGCTTACCAAGGAAAGGAGTAGGTGCTCTTCTCTACACCTTGGTGTAGTAGCTATTGGAAAAGGGAACCTTTGAGTTGCCCTCAACTACATTACTTTTTTACTATTTGGCTCATTGCTTGCTGGTTTTTTGATTGATTGCTTTATTGATTAGCTATTCAGTTCCTTTCTTGGCTTGGTTGATTGCTTAATTTATTTACTCTTTGTTTCCTTGTCTAGCTATTTGTTAATTGACAGGTTGTCACTTGGCTTTGGCTGGTTGATTGATTGGTTGGCTATTTGGTTGCTTGATGTTTGTAAGTTGGCTTGTTGCTTTCTGGTAGCTTAATAGATTGGCTGTTGGCTAGTTGACTGCTTGGTAGACTTACTTAATGGTTTTTGGCACTTTGCTTGCTAAATGGTTGGTTGTTTAATTAATTGGGTATTCGATTTCTTGGTTGCCTGTTTAATTGATTTGGCCCTCCGAACTTATCAACTTCTTTGAAACAATTCTGTCTTAGCCGGTGATTCATCCAGTGGTCCACTGGGGCATTTCACATTTCTTTATGGCCTCAAGAAATACAACTGAGGGAGTGGGAGAAATAGAACAAAGAACAAACGAACAATATGGGCTTGGGTCCACTCAAAATGCAAGAAAGGCAAGTTTGTGACACTGCATTCCCTGTGCATCTGTAGACTATCACTGACGTGTAGTTTTTGCGAAACTTCTACAAGCTACAAGGAATGCCAACTCATCTCTGACCGTCTTCTACACTGCTGACCTTGTCAACTCAGGACTGCAAACTCATCTTGTCTCTTTTCCTCACTGCCCTAGGACTCTATCTCACCCAACTGGTCTCTTCTGCTGTCTATTGTCGACTGCCCCTCTGCATCACCCTTCGCCAACTGCCTTCTCTGGGATCCTTTTTCCAACTGCCTTCTCTGGCATTCCCTTGCCCACTGCCCTGGCTTCTCTCAGATCTGCCTTTTTTCCCCCACTTCTGGTCTCGTTGGAAATCTTGATTCTAAGCCCTATGTTTCGCGTCAAGACAGACAAAGGGATCGCGTGCTTAGCGGACCACCCACATAGTGTCACAGATTGCTTGATTATAGGCTGGTTGCTTGAATGGTTTGTTCAGTGCTTGGTGGTTGACATTTGGTGTGTTTGCTTGCTTTGTTAATTGCAAGATGGTTGGCTAGTTTGTTTTTTTTTTTTTTTTTTTTTTTTTGGCTAGTTTTTAGTCGGTTGGCTTATTGCTAGATTAGTTTAGTTACCTGGTTGTTAGTTCGTCAGTAGCTTGCTTAAATGACTGGCTATTTGCTTTCTTCAGTTGTTGGCTCATTGCTTACTAGTTGTTTTGTTGATTGCTTCATTAATTAGCTATTTGGTTCCTTGCTTGGCTACTATTGAGGTGGCCATTTATTTGGTTGCTTGGTTAGCTATTTAGCTACTTGTTGGATGGTTGCTTGCTTGCTTGGTTCCATGCTTGATGGTTGTAAAATGGCAAGTCCCTTCCTGGCAGCTTGGTAAATTGCTAGGTTGGTTGGTTGATTGCATGATTGGATGGTTTGTGGTTGGCTTAGGGTTGGTAAGGGTTTTCTCAGCAGGGAATTAAGGTTTTGTTGGTTTAAGAAAGTTAGTGGTTGGGGTTGGAGTTAAGGTACTTCCGTTAGGGGATGGTTATTTGGAGTTAGGGTTTTTTGGAAGAGGTTGGTTGGGGTTAAGGTTAGATATCATCATCATTGGTTGGGTTGGTTAGTTTTGGCAGGGTTTTGGGTTGCTTTTTTCGACTTAAGAAAAAACAAAACAAAAGAAACCTGGAAAATAAAGTAAAATATTGCTCTTTCAGGTAACTTGTTATCCTAAATTTCTAACTTATATTTTAGGTCACTGGTTTATAAGAAGAGAACAAAGTATTCATAATATTTTTTTCTTTAGAGATTTATTTTATTTAACTGGAAATTCCTGTAATTATACTTTCATTTGCTGCAACTGACTGAGTTTTTGCAGTTAAAAGTCTAACACTGATGACTAAATAAAAATGACTGATATGTTGAAACATCAGTCATATTCTCAAGAATAATATTTTTATGATTTTATTTTATATAGTTTTTCATTGGATATTATTTTGTTTATGAAGGAATGCAAGTGTTATAATTATACCCCTTTGAAGATCATCTTTTCCATTAGTATAAGCCTTTCTAATAAGACATATATTCTTCCTCTTCTATGAATAGGAATGAGAAATTTTTTTTTTTTGTTTTTTTTTGCACAATTGTTAAAGTTTATATAATTTTTGAAAAGGAAGTTGATTTACATAATCCTGAAAGGAAGGTACAAATTTCAGTTTTATTATGGTCCAGTTAATGCTCAGCAAACTGAAAATATGCATATAGATGAAAAGAAAGATATAAGTTGACAGATTTCTGGCGTAGAACTCAGCTGCCGGCCGCTGTATCTCGTCTCTCTGTAGCAGTTTTGGTCGAAGTAAAATCACACGGGCTCCCTTTGTTAAGCTGAAGGAACCACTACTATTAGTCATGTTGTGAATTTTTTTATCCGAACAATGGTGCTCTGTTCTCTCAGAATGGTCCAATTGTGGGAGTTGATAAGGTTGGGTTCCATGCCGAAAGGAATCGATATTCATGAAGAAAATAGTTCCTGTTACAACCACAAGGACACAAAAAGAAACAAGCAACACTTTTGATTCCTGTATAATAAAACCTTTTTCTTTTTTTTTCTTAGGCTATTGTCTTTATCTCGCTACAAAAGAAATTACAAAAATGTGTTGAGTACAAAAAAGGTTACTCGAGATTCCCTTGTTTGGTCGGAAAGGACAGAGAGAGAAAAGGTGAAATCAGTCTGATCTATTCAGATGATATAAGGGAGATAACTACGGATTTTTGTTACAGACATTGACTTAGTGGTTTGTTTTCTCGGCTTTGTTGAAAAAATTATTTGGATTCACAAAGATTCTATTTCCATCTCTTGGTTCTGATCGGACCAGCAAGATTCAACAAGTCATTTTCGCGGCGTTCGGTGTCTCTGTCTGACCGTTCAAATGTCTGTATCCCCTTTGCCGACTGCTTATATGGAGTAAGGTGGAGTATAGATCATTTTTGGCTTTGCCTATGAATTATAATATGTAAATCGCTTTGACCACCATGAATTTTTGTATAATCTCTGAAACTCTGCTGGTGACAGCTTTTCAAGTGGTATTAAAAATGAATTTGTATTCCCTGCTGAGTTTTCCTGCAGCCATTGTCTACTTAAGTCTGCTAAACCTACTTATCTTGTCTTGGACCTTGGTTCTGGATTTTGTCCTCAGACCACCCAAAATCCTATTCATCATTTATCGTAAGTTTTAATTAACGAACACATCCATCAACCACCTTGAACCATCACCTCACTTAACTAACAAACTCAACCCCAAAAACTTAATTTCAAAAGGGAAAAAAAAAGGAAATTCCTTTTCTTTCTCTGTATTAAAAAAAAAACAACTTATTTCTGGAATTACCTTTCTATCCATTTAAGTAGTAAATTTTTTCCAATCCCTTAGAACCATTAATTAACGAACCTACCTGGGGAGGAGGCTCTCTCTTTGTCACAGATTGGCAGTTATAAACTGTCTGAGATAAGTGGGTATATTCATACGTGTTTTGAGCACATCTAGTGAATACATCATTTATCACTTATACAATATATGATTTTTCAATATATCATGGGACACCTTTTTGCATAGGCTCACACAAAATATCTTGTAATAACTTAATACTCAGTGTGTTAACTTGAAATATTTCTAAAAAAAGGATTCATACTTAATTTTAACTAGTTTAGACCCTTGTAAATTACACTGGTTTTGCCAAAGACTTCTCCTGAACAAAACCCATAAAATGTTCATGCTGTTCAACTTATTCAGCACACAATTCAACATGCTTGCCACATGGTTTTTAAAGACTTTTCAAAAGTTAGGAAACGTATAAAATTCAGTAATATTTTAAAAGGGAATTTCCTTTCTTTGTGGTTATAAGTCATTACTGAAAGACAGTTTAAGTCAAACTAACTCTTAATTGAATAAATCTATCTCGTTAAATGTAAAATACGAGGTGCCTTCAATAAGTTTCCAGACCTTTTTGTACAGGCATTTAAATTTGTCGTAGACTCTTGAAAATTCACTGTTATTGCTATACATCCTATAAAATGACTGACCAATTTTTATGATTTCAGGTTCAAATAAACTGCTACAGCAGGAATTGGAATACACCCTGATTGTCATAGCTGGTGAATTTTAAAAATGCAATCTGGATGTGAGGACACATTAGAAGAATGATATGCAATAAAATTCTGTTTTAAACTTGGAAAAAATGCCACAAAAACATATGAAATGCTTCAGACTGCTTTTGGAGCATCTTGCATGAATTGAGCATCAGTTTTTGAGTGGCATAAGAGACTCAAGGAAGGCAGGGAGTCTGTGAGGGATGATGAGAAGTGAGGGAGGAGTAAGGAAGTCAGAACATGAGTTGATTGGCCAAATAAAGAATTTCATGGATAAGCATAAATATGCTTATCCATGAAATTCTTTATTTGGCCAATCAACTTGTGTTCTGACTTCACACAAGGTCAATTTTTTAGGAAAGTTTAACAGGTTTGAAATCAGTTTTCCTTCTCCTAGACTAGTTGACTCACCAAAGTTGAAGAACCTAGTCTGCCCTACTATTTACCCATAGCTGGAGGGAGAATAATTGGATTCATACCTTTCCCAAGGGTATTAGAGCTATGTGAAATGCAATCAGTCTCGTCCAGGATTTGAACTCGTATCACCATGTTCATTTCCTACAATGATAACCATTACACCATGGTCATTTCATGGATAAGGACCATCGTGTGTCTATAGAGACAATAAGTGCACAGTTTGATGTCAGTGTGGGAACTGTACACACAATTATTCATGAGGAACTAAAGATGCAGAAGATTTGTGCAAAGTTTGTGTCAAGGGTGCTCAGAGAAGATCAGAAAGAAAGATGTTATCATGACAGCAGGGAGATGGTCGAGCTGATCAATTCAGATCCCGCAGTTCTTGATGCTCTGGTAACCTGCAATGAAAGCTGGATCTACTGCTATGACCCAGAGTTCCCAGTGGAAGCATGCTGGCTCTCCCAGACCCAAGAAGGCCAGACAGAGCAAATCCACCCACAAACTTTTGATGATCCCTTTTTTTGACAGCACTGGCATGATCTACATGCACTGGGTTCCCACTAGATAGACAGTCAACAAGGAATACTAGGTTGATGTTTTAAGGGAGTTCAGGAAGAGATTACGTTGGAAGAGGCCAGGACTCTTCAAATCGGGTCAATGGCATTTCCAGCAGGACAATGCACCAGTCTACATCTCCATCCTTGTCACAGACTATTTGACCTAGATGGGCATCAAGACAGTTCTTCAGCCTTCCCATAGTCCAGACCTTGCTCCCTATGATTTTGGTTATTCCCTAAGCTCAAGGAAAACCTTAGAGGCTGTTGTTATGAGACAATTGAAGTGATGAAAGAGGCTGTAACGAAGTTCATTGACATGCTCACATGAGGACTTCCATGGAGCCTTCTAGAAGTTGTTGGAATGGTACAACAAGTGCATTGCAGTTGGAGGAGATTACTTCGAAGGGGACTAGAGTTTCATGTGTGTACTATCAATAAAAGTGCCCATACGAAAAAAGTCTGGAAACTTATTTAATGAACCTTGTAGATTGCTATTTCTGTGTTTTTTGATGAGAAAATGGTTAGTATCAAGAGTACACACACAAGAAGCAAAAAAGAACATAAGATTAAATACATTATTATGAAATATTTTAATCGGAAAATTGTAAACAAATGTTTGTCACTATGTCTGGTCACCGTCAAAACTCGAATTATGTCACAGTTTTTGGAACCAAGAAACATTGTACAGTAGTTTATGGCTGTTATATTGTATTCATTATTCTTTAACAAATATTACTAAAATTGGGTGGTGTATAAGCATAAATTTATTTGTGTTCATTATTTTTTAACAAATATTACTAAAAAGGCATTTTAGTATTTATTAATGTTTTGTGATGGTTATATTCTTTTGAGAGTTAATGTGTAGCCATTCTCTTAGTGTTTATTGGGATGAATGTGGTTAAATTTTTGTCATTGGAATGTTAGCTAACTTGAACTAATTGAATTAATAAGTGTATACAAGGAAGTTAAATAGCGACATGATTGGAGGCTCTATAATCTATCTAATTTGTAAGAAACTTGCATGTGAATGCAGACTATGCACAAATATCCTCATCAATTATGTAGAAATAATTAATAAAAGTTTGTGACTTTTCCTTTGCTTATTGATTAAAATTAAGCGTAGGAACACCTTGCCTAGTTAGACAAATAAAAGTAACAAAAAGGATTTCTGCAAATATATTTTAGGAAAAAACTATTTTAAACACATATTCATCTAAAAGCGAATAAGTACCAAAATTTTCATGAAAATTTCACATTCATTTCATTTTTCATGTAATTTTAAAAAAGACTGTATGCATAACTTTTATGTGGCCACATTAAATTTCAAAAGATTTAATGGTCTGAAAGAAGTAAACACTGTTTTTATCCTTAACTTTCATTATTTCCATAGGTCGAAAATTTTTAAAGAAATCATCAAGAATTTATTTTTAATGTTCCTTTTAAATGGTTCAAAAACTTTGATGATAATATTATCCTTTATTCAAGTTTTATTGTGTTAAAGATGAGTTGTTGGTGGTGGGGGGTAATACTTTGGCCATGATGCCTTATAAAGCTTTTCATAAGATTCCTAATTTAATTGGTTCTTGCTAACCTAGTTTTGACCAATAGGATTATTGTCTAAGCATAATGGTTGTACAAACTAACAAGGTTTATTCTATTATTATATAGGATAAAAAACTATTATTGCTCAAAAGCAACAAAATTGAAAAAGTTTGTGACTTTCAGAAGAACATATAAGTATATGTTATCTGTAATATTCATTTGTCATTTAGAGATTTTGTTTCACTGCTATGCCATCTCCTTTTTTAAAAGAATGTACCTAGAGTTTGGCTAATCATTTGAAAAAAGAGAAAATTCTGTCATGATGTTGTCACATCAATCTCACTATTCTGCCATATCAGGTTTATTGATCTGTGTGTTCTGTGTTGGTGTTCGGCATTTCCATTGATTGTTCAATTTGGAGTTTCATCTCATCCCCACCCTACAAAAACTTCGTAGATAGTTGGAGTTTTCTTAGATAATTGGTTGCAAAGAAAAATGGTAATCAGTGTAAAAGAAATATAAACAAAAAAGTTTACTCGATGGCTTGATCTCTTCATACATTAGTGATGGCCAGAACCTTATTCTCTACTCAAAAATTGTTCTACATTTTTTCTTTTAAACTTTGTAGAGAATATTCATAAATTTATTAAAAGAAATCTAAAACATAAACACTTTAAATAATAATGAAGAACTGGAAGTTGATTGAAGGAAGCAATGAGATTTTATTACATTTATCTCAGTCTTTCTTTGCTTCTTTCATAGTGTTGTATATTAGTAAGATTACATCATGTCTAAGTAATATGTAAATATAGCCTCTCCACTTTGGGCAGTCTGGCTCAAGGTTAGAGCCGAGAGGGACATGAATCAAGTGGTCACTTCATGCTCTCTCTATGGAACTCTTCACAGGTGAAAATCCCTTGTATTTTATATTGTACCCTTCACATCTGCTTTTCTCTTTCTTTTACTCAAAAGGAGCAGTCCTCACCAAATTTGGAATCATTACAATTTTATGTTCACATGACACGATGTCAAAGAATATTAAATCACAATGATAAGAGAAATGAATTAAAATTTTCCATACTTAAATTTAAAAAAAAATTGGTATTCCCGGATTTCATTGCCAGGCTACTGATAGACGAAAAAAACAAAACAAACCAACCAAACAGCCAACCAAAATGTTAGTAATGAACTTTGATGTAGTTTTCCTTCTTTCTTACTGCCTATGATAAAACTTAAAACACTCATACCTTGCAATTACTTTAGGTTTAAAATGAATCATTGAAATATCAACTAAATATTATAGTTGCATTTAGTTATTATTTTTGGTAAAAACAAGATTGTTTACTAAAGAATACAATCTAAGACCAATGATGAAAAGAAAAACTTGGAAGCCTTCCATCATCTAGAATTAGCTGAAAGAAACAAGTAAAAGACAAGTTTGCCCAAGTGTAGTAATATTCAAGGTCTTTTTCCAATTCATTATTAGTGAGAACAAAAAGATTGGCCTTTATATAACTATTTTTTTTCAAACTTTGATTAAAAACTAAAAAAGATAATGATGATCATGTTTTAATGAGAGGGAAGTTTATATGTAATGAACTGTATTATTACTAACAAAAGAAATTATCAAAAGGCATTCATAATAAATTATGACAATACAAAAAAACATGTAAGCAGCATAACAAATTAAGTAGAATGAGAAGAGTGTTATGTGATGATGATAGTATAATTTAAAAAAAAAAATTAGGAATATTGTCATTCATGAAAACCTACAAGTCATTGGAGAAAAACAAAGAAAAAATTAATTGTTGAACACCAAAACAACATAGACTCATGGGGAACTCAACTGCTTATATATTAATGATCTAATGAAAGATTTCTTTGTAATAATAAACAATTCTTTTGAAAGCACCATCATCATCCATAGAACATTTATTGAATTTTTGTAATATCTTCTTATAGCAATAGAATAAAGTGATTAATTGTTATACTTCTTCAGAAGCCATTGATTATTATTGTAATAGTATGCACCACAAAATCATATTTCAAACCTCTTTAGTTATTGGTTGTTCAGTTGTATCCACATTTTTGGCTTCATAAAGAATGAGTGATTGAATGATGAATGAGATTTCAATGAGAAATTTGAAATAAACTAGAAACAACTTTGCAACACTGCTCTCATAGATTAAAAAGCATTAGAAAAATAACTTAGATTTTAGAAAGTGATTTATATGGTTGGGAGCAAATCAAATGTATTTACGTATAGAAGTCAAACTTATCCAATAAAATAAAATGCAATTTCTTAGAAGCAGTGGTTGTGTCAATTGTACTAAGTGGATACACTACATGGACTCTGATTAAGCGTATTGAGAAAAAGCTAGACGGGAATTGCTAAAGAATGCTACAAGCTATATTGAACAAATCCTGGAAGTAACATCCCACAAAACAGCAACTGTACGACCACATACCTCCCATCTCTTAAACTGTCCAAATAAGATGTACAAGACATACAGGACACTGATGAAGAAGTAAGGATGGACTCATAAGTGACATTCTTCAATGGACCCCTTCACATGGACATGCAAGTGTTGGATGACCAACTAGAACTTATGTACAACAGCTCTCTATGGACACCGGATATAGTCTAGAAGACCTGCTAGAAGTGTTGAATGATGGAGACAAATGGTGAGAAAGAATCAGGGAAATCTGCTAGTAGCATGACATGATGATAATAATGATGAATTTAAATGGGTCAATGCAATAACAGACCCCAAATAATATTCTTGCTGCTTGCTTATTTTGATTGTTTTGACAACTTGCTGGAGTGCGGAGTGCTCCTTTTCACTGACCTTTTAAAATCACATTTGAATTTTTTTCTGTGTACTGAAAATGTAAATAAGTCAGTATTCTGATATTTTTATTTTGAAAAATTACTGTTTCTTGACGTTTAAAGAAAAGTATTATTTATTTCATAAGTTTTTAGCACCAGTAAGTATGTAAATACCCCCCAACACCCCACCTCAAATGTAGCTTAACACATGCTAAGACGAATCCCCTAAAAGAAAGATAGTAGATTCCTTACTTCTCTTCCTCTCTCTCCACCTCCCTCCCTGATGACCATGATAAAGGAGTGGAATTTTAGTTTAAATGCTAGGAAAATTAGTAATAATTCAAGCGAGCATTTGTTAAAATAGTAGGCGAAATTGGAAGTCATCCGTTTCCAGGAGTTTCAAAGAGGTCAGGAAATTTATTCTTCGAAACTGTTCATTTAAAAAAAATGCACATATTTGATTTGAAATGTTTCTGTCTTAAATCTCTGCTGTATTTTGTGTTGTTTAAATGAAGAATGAAATTACATTTCTGCGACTAAATTTCAGGAAAAAAGCTTTACTGTTGGAAGACGAAATTCTAAATTTGCAAAAAATACCCCCACCAAAAAAACAAAACCCCTCAAATGTAGCTTACCACGTGCTAAGGCGAATCCTCTAAAAGAAAGATAGTAGATTCCTTACTTCTCTTCCTCTCTCTCCACCTCCCTCCCCGATGACCATGATAAAGGAGTGGAATTTTAGTTTAGATGCTAGTAAAATTAGTAATAATTCAAGCGAGCATTTGTTAAAATAGTAGGCAAAATTAGAAGTCATCCGTTTCCAGAAGTTTCAAAGAGGTCAGTAAATTTATTCTACTAAACTGTTCATTTAAAAAAAATGCACATATTTGATTTGAAATGTTTCTGTCTTTCATCTCTGCTGTATTGTGTTCTCAAATGAAGAATATAATGTATTTTAAATATAAGGACATGTTTTGCAGTAAAAAATAAAAAAAATAACAACAAAAAACCCAAATTGAATATATGACTCTGGTCGAATGTATTAGTATACACGGCAAATAGGTTTTGAATCTTTTCTAAAAGCTAAGAAGTCTCAGTTTGCCCACCCTCATAACAGTTAATAAGAAAACAAAGCAACCCAAGCCAAAGTCAAAATACCACCTCTCCTTAAAAAGAAAAGAAAATAAAAACACATGTTAGGGCCAGTATCGGATGACAGGTTAAAACATACCCAAAAATTTATTTAAATATACATTAGTCCTGGACTTTAACTAAGTTAAAACTTAAGGTAAAAGAAGGACCTTTTTTTTTTTTTTTTACACATACACATGGGAAGCAGCATGATGGATGGGAAGGTATTTGAATGCGCAATGCCTAAATTTTCCTGGACGTGTGAGTCTTGCGGCTTAACGCTCAGGATTGTCAGTTCGATCGGGGAACAACTGCTGCTCATCTATAAGAGTGGCTTCTATAGAAAAATAGTGCGATGAATTGCGAGGCATATTCCTCATTCAAGGGTTGGGGTTGGGGTTGGGGTTAGGGTTTTAGGGGGTTAGGGTTTTAGGGTTAGGGTTTTAGGGGGTTAGGGTTTTTTAGGGTTAGGGTTGGCAGGGTTGGGGTAGGGTTAGGGTAGGGTTGGGTTAGGGTTAGGTAGGGTTAGGGTTTAGGCGGGGATAGGGTTGGGGGTTAGGGTTAGGGTTGGCAGGGTTGGGGTTGGGGTTGGGGTTGGGTTTAGGGTTGGGGTTGGGTTTGGGGTTAGGGGCAGGGTTAGGGTTAGGGTTAGCAGGGTTGGGGTTGGGGTTGGGTTAGGGTTAGGGTTTGGGGTTGGGTTGGGGTTGGGGTTAGGGTTGGCAGGGTTAGGGTTAGGGTTAGGGTTAGGGTTAGGGTTAGGGTTAGGGTTGGGGTTGGGGTTAGGGTTAGGGTTAGGGTTAGGGTTAGGGTTAGGGTTAGGGTTAGGGTTAGGGTTAGGGTTAGGGTTAGGGTTAGGGTTAGGGTTAGGGTTAGGGTTAGGGTTAGGGTTAGGGTTAGGGTTAGGGTTAGGGTTAGGGTTAGGGTTAGGGTTAGGGTTAGGGTTAGGGTTAGGGTTAGGGTTAGGGTTAGGGTTAGGGTTAGGGTTAGGGTTAGGGTTAGGGTTAGGGTTAGGGTTAGGGTTAGGGTTAGGGTTAGGGTTAGGGTTAGGGTTAGGGTTAGGGTTAGGGTTGGGGTTGGGGTTGGGGTTGGGGTTGGGGTTGGGGTTGGGGTTGGGGTTGGGGTTGGGGTTGGGGTTGGGGTTGGGGTTGGGGTTGGGGTTGGGGTTGGGGTTGGGGTTGGGGTTGGGGTTGGGGTTGGGGTTGGGGTTGGGGTTGGGGTTGGGGTTGGGGTTGGGGTTGGGGTTGGGGTTGGGGTTGGGGTTGGGGTTGGGGTTAGGGTTGGGGTTAGGGTTAGGGTTAGGGTTAGGGTTAGGGTTAGGGTTAGGGTTAGGGTTAGGGTTAGGGTTAGGGTTAGGGTTAGGGTTAGGGTTAGGGTTAGGGTTAGGGTTAGGGTTAGGGTTAGGGTTAGGGTTAGGGTTAGGGTTAGGGTTAGGGTTAGGGTTAGGGTTAGGGTTAGGGTTAGG
>OY757919.1:0-60000 GCA_963585895.1 Sepioteuthis lessoniana
CTTTTAATGGATTAATATTCTTGTTACGGATGTCCAAACTATAAGGAATTATCATTTTGACGCGAATTCCAGGATAATTGTCTTTTACCTGCTGCGAAACAACTTGTTGGGTGTGCGCTTCTTCTTCAAGAATATTTTTCTCACTTTTCATTTCAGTGTATAAGTATATAAGTTTCGAAATATTTTTATTAATCCTTTTCCATCCCAGACTCATATAAATTCAAAAAAGATTTCTTGATATTCACCTCATTCGAATTCATAAAATTCTACATGAATTTCAATTTTGATATTTGTCTCAATCATTTCAAAATTTCAACCTGAAAATTAATAATTGCATCACAATAAGAATTGATCAAAATCAATAAACTCTTGTTGTTTTTATTTATGAGTAAATAAAACAAATTAGTTTTTGGAAGTGGAAAATTTATGAACTAAGAAAATTGTAATCCGTCATACACTTTATTACGCCTCTAGGTCGCCATACTTTTGTAAGTTGCGCCTATTTTCGTGTTTATTTACGTTTGGCCGCAGAAAACGACTTTAAAACAAATCGAGTAAAAAAGTCTGCATATTCGATGTTTCTTTATTTTACGTCTGAATTTGTTGACTTATATTCTATAAAAAAAAAGAAAGACACTCCAAAAAAAAACAAAAAACAAAAAAAAACAGTCTATTCCCACTTTTAATTTACGTTTTGTCTTTTCGATTTTTCTATGTTTTAGCAGGTGCGCGTTTTTGTTTAAACTTTATATATATATAAGTAAGTAAAGTTGGCGATCTTAGTCGAGAGTGACCCGAAGGCTCCCTTTTCAATATCTACCACACCGAGGTGTAGGGTAGGGCGTTGCTCAATTCCCTGGATTACTCCGCTTTACTCTTGATCCTTACCTTACAACACTGAGTGTTAAGCAAGGCGACATTAAGTACTATTTTTTGAGTCTTTGGTATGGCTCGACCTGGGATTGAACCCCAGTCTCCCGGGACCATTGGCGAACACTCTACTCATTACACACACACACACACACACACACACACACACACACACACACACACATATATATATATATATATATATATATATAAATATATATATATATATATATATATATATATATATATATATGTGTGTGTGTGTGAAAGAGGTCGATAATAACACACCAATTTTTTCATTTTTTTCGTTAAGGAAGTGAAAACGCTTGGTCTTAGTTTTAGGATAACGAGATGTGAATGAACCATATCTATTACAGTCTCCTATAAAGAATTAAGTTCTTAAAAGTTAATACAAATCGTGCGAATAAAAGAAAAACAACAAAATACAATAACAAAAAAAAAAAAAAAAAAAAAAGAAATCGAAAAACCAAAAGACAAAACAAAAACAAAACAAAAAACAAAAACAAAAACAAAAAAAAATCGATGTTTTAAAAACTTTTTCAAAAATGCTTTCTCAGGTTTTTCTGTTCGTATATCAGAAATGTGTAACTAATAGAAAATTCTTACGTCTCTCTCTCTTTATCTCTTTCTTTCTCTCTCTCTCTCTCTTTTTCCTCTATCTACCTCTTTCTGTATATATCTCATTCGGTTTAAATTTTTTCTTTCTCTCTCTCCTTTTCTTATATCTGTTTCAATCTAATAAATAGTATCTCATTCGGTTCATATATATATATATATATATATATATATATATATATATATATATATATATATATATATATGAGCCTGTTTCTATCTAAAATAACTTATCAGCAGAGAGAGAGAGAGAGAGAGAGAGAGAGAGAGAGAGAGAGAGAGAGAGAGAGAGAGAGAGAGAATTGGGATGGAAAGAATGTTAAAAATACAATTTGGAGCGTACTTGCGTGGGCACATAGCTTGTAACTTAGTAACCAGTGCCTGTTTTTAAATCAAAGGAAAGACTAGAGTTTGATTGCTAAATTCGATTACAAGTGCAGCGATTAGGATGGATTTAATGTGCTCTTTGAAAAGATAAAATGTGATTCTCATTACGGATAGTTGGTGAACTGGTTGTTATTCCTAAATCTGTTGTCAATCCTCATGAGGGAGACTGGTAAAGTATCATCTTTACTCTCTTCTAGGAATTGCTAGCAGAGTTTAAAGTCTGCGTCATTGAAACTATTTTAAATGAAAACCGATGGAAGTACCAAATATTGTTTTCTTTTGTTTTGTTTCCCATAAAACTAATATTTATGCTATCAAAAAAAAAAAAAGAAAAAAAAAAGAAAAAAAAAGGAGATTAATATTTGTGGGGTAAAAAGGATAAAATTTTGTTTGTAATTCTTTGATTTATTTATTCATTAATTGACTTTTTAAAAAATAAACTTGGGTTTATGTTGAAAAAAAATCGCTTTAAGAAAACAGAGAAAACAAAGACTTAAACGAAAACTATCAATAGTTTTTCCTTTTTAACCTCTTGTTATTTAAAGTTAAGTTTCTGCTTAAAAAAAAGCGATGAACAAACCAAAACAAAACAAAGACCCCCCACCAAAAAAAAAACAAAAACAAACAAACAAAAAAACAACAACCAACAACAACAACAAAAAACATAAAAAAGAAACAAGCAAAAACAAAACAAAACAACAAAAAACAAACCAAAAAACAAATATCTCTATGAAGAGGCTTAAATCCAAAATGTTTTAAATTATGGAGGTTGTAGAAAAGTGTGAACTCTTAATTATTTAAAATGTGTTAATTTTGACATAACTACTAATATCATTTTTGCATCAATAATTTCTTTGTGATAGTTCTTCCGAGACAAATCCTACAAAAGGGCATAGAATTTGACAAATTTGCTCCGGTCCATCTATGGTTTTGAAGTAATTCAGTCTGACCATTGTAGTGATTACATTCCTTGCTTTCTAAATAGTACTTCTAATAATCGCTCGGTGGCGCGACCAAAGTAGCATATAAAAGGGCGTAGCAACGTCAAATCTTTCTCTCACCCTAATATACTCTCTCTCTTCTCAGTCCTGCCTTAACAACCTGAAGCACGCGTGAGTGCGTATGTTGCCTAACAGAGTGTTTTCACCCTCCCAACAGGCCTCATGTTATACGGCGCACGATACCAAGTTTTAACGAAAATCTTCACACAACAGTTTCCATTCTATTAAAGACTCTTAACTTGTACCAAAAGACTCTCCGGTAAAACGATAGGACTTTTCTCTATATTCTACCCTTTCAGAATTTCACGTCATTTATGGGGATAAAATATTTAGTTGGTTATTTGGTTTGTTATAGTTGTTCGTCGGTCGTTGATTTACTTTCGCATATTTTGGGTTTAGCGTATTTGACATCATCGTTTTCTCTCTTTACCCATTTAACTTGTAGGCACCTTTGTCTGTGGAAGGCTGCAAAAGAAGTGAGGAAGGAAAGAGACGAAGAAACCTTTCAACTCAAAACTCTATTTGTGGGTTTAATACGGCTATTCTGTACGGGAAGTGCTTTCGTGGACTATTAGAAAACAGTTACATCTCCCAAACTAGGCGTTGAAATATATTTGTCATTTTTCGGTGGGTGATGAGTTTAAAGTCTGTAGTTACTTCCAGTAGGTGTTTTTGTAAGGTATGTTTGCAGAGACGGCTGCTAAATAGGAGAGTAATTTTTGATGAGTTGTAAGTTTGAGTTGTCTAGTAGATATGGTTAGCAAAGGCTGCAACTGGTGGGAGAATGAGCCTGCGTGCTGCTAAGCAGACATGTGGACTTCCCCACCAGCAGCAGGATATAGTTACCACTGAATGAGGCAGAGTCTCTCTTTATCGCTGGGAAGACCATTTCTTTTGGCATGCACCGTTCCTACTTCCTGTCAGAGGCTTCTGGGAACCGCTACTCTTTTGAATTTATTTTCTTTTATTTTTTCTTTTAATTAATCTCCACACATTTCTTTATTCATTCAATTAAGTCTGCTCAGGCAATAAATATGTTTGTTGTTAATTAATCATGAATTTTGTACAATAAATATACGAAGACAAACCCTTCAAGTCGTCAATATCATATTCCTCTTCTACCATTGACTACCAGAAACTTCTTCGGACAATTAAATTCCTTTAAAAAAAATTTTAAAATTGTTTCTACAGTTCTTCACTCGACGTTTCGACCAGTACATTTTCCGACCTTCCTTAGGTGTAATATCCATCCTTGTAAAGAAAGAGAACCCTGTTCAGTTTTAAGTCGATGAGCAAATCAATATCAAACAATATTTCTTTTACACCTGTTCTGGTAAACAACAAAAAGAAATTAGAATATTCCAAATATCTCGAGAACCAGTTGCATGACCTTGATGTAAATTGTCATCCAACAAGAGGGTACCTTACTTCTCCTGTTTAAATAGACACACTCTTGTGGGGGTCACTTTGTGTATATATTTATTCAATTCTTCGGCCACATTTAGAGTTTTCCTTTTCCTAGACTGGTTGCCAAACCAAAGCTAAAGAACACAGTCTACCTCACTATTCACCCATAGCTGGGAGGAGAACAGTTGGATTCATGCCTTTCTGAAGGGCATTAACATAAAGCGAAACACAGACAGTTTCGCCCAGCATTTGAATTCGGCTCACCGATTCCATTCCCTACTAGCAAGCACGCCTTCGTTGGGAGGGGGGTGTTATTGCGTGTGGCTTAACGATTATCGTCGTGGAAAATGGAATCGGTGGCTATTGTTCAAGTACTGAACAAAACTTTTTGCGTTTCACTTTGTGTTAATGCTCTTGGGATAGACATGAACCCATCTCTTCTTCTCACCCCACCAGCAACGGGTAAATGGTGGGGCAGACTGGGTTCTTTCGCCTTGTTGCGGCAACCGGTCAAGGAGAAGGAAAACTCTGAATTTAAATCCTCTGTTCCACGCTTCAAAAATGACCTTGTGTTGTAACCTGTTCATGAATAAATTGTCAGCATTGTGACGCCATTGAGTAAGCTTTTGTATTCTGTGAGCGTCGCATTTATAATGAGCGACCGAGTCAGGAGATTCTTCACCCCCGGTGTAGTTTTTTTCAAACAATCATCTTCCTTATCGGCTGTAGAATATGTCGACTGTATCTCTGTAGAAAGATAAGAACCCCCTTGAACGAGGCCACTTGTTGGCCGTGGGTAGCAATCCGTAATGTTTGAGGACGGGATCCTGGTGACTGGGCGGTCTGTGACTAAGTTGCAAAAGTGGTCAAATGATTTGCAACACTCCATTTTAACGGTTACTAAGCTAGACAGACGGTTAGAGAAGCGCGATTCAATCGGTTGCTCATGTTAATACCCTATACCTATATTATTGTCTTGATCGTATTCTTCAAATTGCTCTTGTGACAAAAAAGTACTCAACCGTATTTTATCTTAAAGGTGCAGGAAGGCAGAAAACCAAGCAACAGAATTTTAAAGATTTATTGTACTAAAAATATTGGAAGAAACTTTTTTGGCGAAATTGTCTCCATTCTTGATTACAAAAATGATCTCCTGTTGATCAAACTCTCGAACTGAGGAAAAGACAAAAAGCGGTAATCTACTAATGGAAGTGGACATCCAAAAACATGCCGAAAGCTTAATCAAAATGAAAACTTTCCACAATATAAAGTGCAAGGCTTACCTGGATGATAGAGTCAATAGCTCAAAGAGAGTTATAAGAAGTAAGGAGTTATCTTTAGTCACATCAGAAGCAGCATTAGGAAAGCAAGGGGTCTTGGATAACCATTAGAATGGATGGTGAAGAAATACAAACACACATACATTCTGATATTCAATATAAAAATAATTCCTTAAGAAGTTAAAATTGGATACTGCCCCGAAAGAGTAGAACTGTACATCCCGGTATCCTTGAGGTGTTTTAAATGTCATAAATATGGACTCTTCAGGGAAATTAGCAGTGAACGTTTGACATGTGGGAGGTGTGACTAAAGGGACCCAAACTACATGGAGGAAGATCGTCCCAACGATATCAAATGCCCAAACTTCCAAGAAAATCATCCCGTATTTTCAAGATCTTGTTACATAGATAAAAAAAGGAAAGAAATAGAAATCAAATATAAAAGAAACAATTTTTTTGAAGTTAGGAAAATAATAGAGGCCTACATAAGGGCGAACACTTATGAACACTTATGTCACCATCAACAGTCAACCAGACAATTACAGAGCTCTCGCAGAGAAACTAATTTAATTAGAACGAAACAATTGGCCAAAGTTTTAGGAGCATCTAAAAAACCTACACTCGGCCGAAATCTATCAAATAGAACCCCAAACTAAACTGAAAGAACTTACAACAAACACTCATAATTGTACCCAAATAATAACTACAGATAACCCCAAACCTTCAACCAAAATAAATACCCTGAGAGAAAAAAATCACCAAGAAATCCTGATCTGTCCACCCACTACAAAAATAAACCCAGAACCAAACACCAAAGCAAAACACATCCTAATTGCCCCAACCAAACTTGAACTTTCTCCTCAGTCTAAAATAAGTCGTACTCAACTTACAACTGAACAAGACGACTGATAATATCAAACCTCTCATCATTTTACTCCAGAGAACACTTAACATCAGGAACAAAACCACAAATAAATAAATCAATAAATAAAAACAAAATAAAAAAGAAAACCAAACAAAACAACCCTCCCCCAAAACTGAGAAACTAAATATTAAACAAGACCATACAAACAAACAAAACCATTTTAATTCCCAAGGATCAAAATAATGAAACTAAAACCCTAAATAGATCCGAAAGTGTAGAAAGTAGGAATTTTCAAACATTGACGACATAAATGGAAAACTCAAATTTCTAGATATATAAAGCGAATCAATGTTTAATGAAAAAAAACCCATCTACAAAACATAAGCCTTTGAGGCAATATTTGTCCCCTAATCTGTCGAGCGCTCTAACTTAAAAAATTGTTACCGTCAAACTATTTACAAATAAATCATATGAATATAACAAAAACAGGATTTGGCATCAAATAACCTACAAGAGCTGATATGCTATAAAACACCAACCAATTAACTAACCAAGCAATCAAGACATTATATCACCAATGAATGTCAGCGCCCAATTTGCCAACAGAACAGATTTGAGTCACAACTTTTGATTTTCCCAAAACTAAACTCGCCATTAAAAAGTCGTCATCAAAATTAAAGGGAACCGGAGATATGCAATTAAAATCAATTATACATGGAGATATAATTACGTAAATGTCAAAATAGGAGAAACAAATAATGTGGAATATATACGAAGGAAACGGTGAATGTTCATGACCATAAAATTATTTTATGCGTCGGAGTTAGGGAATTGCGTACATTGTACGTTTATATTTATATTTTTTGTGTACTTGTTTCTTAAGAGTTTTCTATACAATTGTATGGTTTCAAGTATTGCTATCTAATACTAATAATTTTTATACAATTATATGGTTTCAAGTTACTATTACTATTTAATACTAGTCCATATTTACCAACCCCTCCGCTCGGACAGGATATGTCACAAGGTCAATTTTGAAGCGGAGTTTAACAGGTTTTAATTCAGAGTTTTCCTTCTCCTAGACAAGTTACCTCACCAAGGCTGAAGTACCCAGTCTGCTCTACTATTTACCCATAGCTTGAGGGAGAATAATTGGATTCATACCTTTCCACAGGGTATTAGTGCTATGTGAAATGCAACCAGTCTCGTTCAGGATTTGAACTCGTGACGCCGTGTCCATTTCCTACGACGATAACCATTAAACAAATATATGGTTTCAACAATAACCATCCTTAGTAAACAATTACAACTTTAAGTAACTATTCTTAATACTAACAATTTCTCCACGGTTACATGACATTTATTATTTCAATGTAATAGTTTTAAAAAAATCTATTTGAAATAGTGAAATGCATTCAGTTCAGCTCAATACTCAGCCGATCATTTAAGAACTGTAAGTTTTCTTCTTTTACATTCTTCTTTACTATCACCTATCACCATTGATTGATCTCAATTGCATGTCAACCTGTCTGAGGTTATTTTATGCCTAGAGGTTAGGGAATTGTATTCATAGTATGTTTATATTTTCAACTTTGAGTAGTTACATAATTTTTTTGCGCACGGTTATATATCAACTTTTCCAATCTCATAGAAATAATTTGCAAACAGATATATTGACCCATAGATGAGACCCTCACAGGTACTAACACTCCAGGTCAGAGTGGACCTAGGAGTAATGGCAATGAAGAACTGAAGCCTCACCACTAGATGCAGTTTAGTGTCATACCCAAGACACCTCATTTTTTTTAAGGGAAGGCTTACCCCTCAGCTGGGGATACAGTCAGTGTATTCTAAGCTCCATAGGAAAAGCCTAGTTAAACCTGAGGCTCTCTTGGTTTGGCTAAAAGGATCTGTAAGTCTTAAAGGTCAATGTACATTTAACAAATGAAAATAAAATAAATATCGTTCTTACAGGAAAGAAAGAGGAAGTGAAGAATATAGCATAGCTTAGTTTTGGCTCAAAGCAACAATGGTTAAAACTGAACCTACTAGGAATGGTCTCCGAGACAAACTTGCATCATAAATGAGATTGAAGTCATGCAATCTGGGTCTCACAATAGAAAAAATTGAAATTTTTTGCCATGGTAACACTGTAGCGTAATGGGACTTTGGACGGGCTTTAGTTTAGGAAAAAAAGCATATATATATATATATATATATATATATATATATATATATATATATTAATGCTTTGTTTTAAAAGAAAAAAATTGTGAGCAATTATTTTTCTTATGGGCTCAAGTGAATTCTTGTAGCATCCAAATGGAATCTCTTTATTATTTGATCCCTTCTTTGATCGGTGTTATATATAATGGTCAAGTTATGTTGGCGTCGGTTTTAACGGTTAAACGAAACGATCCAGTGACCCTAAGTAATCATGAGGTCATCCGCGGAAAAGAGAACAAAGAAATAGGAAATGACAATGCATTTCCTGTTTCTCGAATGTTGCGGAATTGTCTAGAAGGTTCTTGAGAATTCTACAGCTTGGCGATGGATATAAAAGCTGGTCCCATCACATAAGGAAGAGAGGTAGCTTCCGGCCGACAGAGTACAGCAATTCCTGACCTAAGGGTCGGAGTCGGAATTTTTACCCGCTGGATTCGAAAAGAGACAACCGGTAGCTTAGAATAATGCAAAAGACATCTCTTCGGCTCCCTTGTATTTTTCCAGCATCCACCTCGAACATCTCAACAAAAAGAAAAAAAAAATTCAAAAGAATTACTCGTTACTGCGGCAATATATGCAAAAGTTTTATTTAGTTTCTTTCCTGAAAATTCAAAAATAAATAAGTAAATAAAAATAAAAATAAAACTACATATACTACAGTGTTCTCCCTTTCCTAAGTCACTTGATTCTCTTTTTAAACTTTACTTTCCTTCCAAATTATTCCTTTTTCGCTTCTTTTCTTCTATTCACTTGAGTGTTTTATTTTCATTTTTGAGCAATTTCAAATGACTTCATTCAACCGATGACTTCATACTTGAATAATTTAGTTATTTATGACAAGAACTATATATATATATATATATATATATATATATATATATAAAATGTCTATTCTATAAATAAGGGAAATTATTTTGAAAAAAGCAAAACAATATTTTTCCATCAATGTAAACTCTGCATTATTTTGATTTTTAATATGAAAAATTGTTTTGAGGCTATTCAAATCAATCAGAGATCTGTAGGCTTAAACAGAGTTCAGTCATCAAAATTTTGCTGACCGAGAAGTGTAAACCATGGGAAATTTACCGAAGAATGTGTGATGTATGCACAGAAGCATATTTTAGTCAAACAATGTTTACGAATGGACTAAACATGAATTTGCCGAGACGAGCCTGAGTGAAAAAGACAGTCTCATGGAGTAGAAATACACTGACTCTCCGGTAAAGAAAAATCTTCGGGCACCGAAGACAATAATGAAGGTCATGCTGACAATCTTCTAGGAATGAATGGACTCATCACTATTGATTTATTTGTAAAAGGTGCAAGTGGTTCTTTTTGTCACCTCTTTTGACAAAATTCACCTGATTTAGTGAATGACCTATATATATATATATACGATCCTTCCCACCACCCAATGGGTTGACCACTCGAGCGAGGGATTGCCAGCTGCCACATCTGTGTAAATGCAAAGTTCTTCTCATGAATTGAGCACTCCAGTAGCCGCTGAGCGTATATGTGAATATATACCGAAAAATCATTTCGCTTAAACTGTGATTGACAATAGGTCAGGGATAAGATACCCGGCTGACTTTACGTCAGTCAGGTTTCGATCTCAGCTTGAAGAATCCTGCGTCTCATCTCACTGAAGTGTTGTGATACAACGAAACAGTCTGTCTGTGGCTGACAATATATATATACCATATTTTAATCTGTGAATAGACTTAAAAGGAATAATTCAAATAGAGTGCTCAATGCACGGCTAATTGATATAGATAGAAAATATATTTAAAAAAATTCATATACAGAGCAAAAAATATCATTAATATCAAGAAAAATCGATATAAATCATAAGAAATTTATTTCGCCAGCAATTTACAATGACTGATTCATCAGATGGAAATTCGAACAGAAGTGGGTTTCTTTTTAACAGTTAACGTCGAGGAATAAATTTCATCTTAAGTAATGTATTCAAGAAATTATAATATATATATATATATAAACCATGCTTAAAATATTTTCCAATCGATTATGGATAATATACAAGCCCGTTAATTCCGGTTATACGTCGGTATTATCCTTTTTTTAATTCCTTATAAATAAATAGATTTCTGTCTTAAAAGTTCTTTTTAAAAATTTATTTTGAAATTTCAATTTCTAAATTTATCTTAAAATTTCAAATTTTTCAATTCTTATTTTAAGTATTTCATTCTAGTTGTATTTTGATCTAAAATTAATCAAAAGTTTAATTGTTCGTATAAACTTATCGATATCTACATTTACATTTTTGAAAGTATCAAATGATATTGGATTTTTTATCGATCGTTTTAATCAGATAATAATTCGACTATTAATCAAATAATATACATTTAGGATAATAATATAATTATTTAATTGAATCACTATTATTTAAGCGACGTGAATCTAAAATGGTTATCTCCCTTTTTTGTGCAGGTCTAAATATTTCTTACTTTAAATTTGAGTTCCTTACTATTAAATCCATTAAGTGGGACAATTAATTAAATTCAAAAATTTAAAAAGAATTTTTAATGTTATATGATATTTATGCGTAATTATTAGGTTAAATACTGGGCCATTAGCCTAATGAGTAGAATGTTTGCCAATGGTCCGGAGACCAGGGTTCAATCCCAGGTCGAACCATACCAAAGACTTAAAAAATGGTACTTGACGCTGCTTTGCTTAACACACAGCATCATTAGATAAGGATCAAGGGTAAAGCGGAGCAATCCAGGGAATGGAGTAGCGCTCACCCCTACACCTCAATGTAGTAGCAATTGAAAAAGAAGCCTTCAGGTCGCCCTCGACTAAGGTCGCCAACTTTACTTTATTCATTTGGTAAAATATATTAATATAGAGATTTAAATTTCCTATTGTTACATTAATAATCATAAATTGGGCCTTATATACAAAATTGTAGGTATTATAACCATTATTAATCTCTATTTTTTAAGAAGGGTTAAAATTTAAATTTATAATGGAATATATATAGAGATCTAAATCTAAATCTAAATTGTACTGAGGTAAACATTAATATTAGATTAATTTATAATACTATATTAGTCACTAAGGGGGACCTAGATTGGGAATCATAATTTTTTTTAAATTTTAAGATTTAACTAAAAATTCTTTTAAAACTCAGTGTTGTAGTATAAATTATATGCAATTTTTCAAAAAACTTTTTTAGTTTAAACATATATTTGAAATACATAATTATAAATGCATCTTTAAAAAAGAATTGTAACCATTTTTATATATTTTTTTAACATGGCTCAATGGTAAAGATTACTATTTAATATCATGCTATGAATTTACTTTTGTGTCTACATTTAAATATAAACTCTTTTCTTTCATTTAACAAATTACTGGTATTTTTATATTTTAAAAGACTATTTTTTTCTTCTAGGTATACATTGCATCTACCACGTAAACTACTTGTGGAAGAAGATTTTTCAAGACTTTTCAATTTATTATTGGAATTAATCCTCGGTCTTTTAGTTTCCATTAGTAGTTAGATTAGGCAATTTGGTTCCTAAGGGGTTATTAAAAGATTGTCTAAGGTTATAATATTGGAACTTCCACTTTAGTGATGAGACCCCAATATAAACCTTATTCAATTTACCTTCTTTAGGGGAAATATTGGTCTGATAGACTACATTCTCTTGGTTACAGTTTCTTTTCATAGGGCAATCCTCTTTAATTCTACATTTACAACGGGGCCTTATTTGTTTGCTTATTTGTTTGTTTATTTTCCCAGTTTAAGTTGGCCAGTATTTTTTTTCATTATGGCTATAAATTATTTTTGACATATTGTTGGTGCATGAATAACTGATTTTAAAAGATTTTACTCAGGGGATGGTTTTTTAAAAAAATATTTATCAATTAAATTTAAGAAATATTTACCTATATTGATATTGAAGAGTTTATAAAAAAGGAGGGGGTTTAACCATATTATTTTCCTATGTCTCTTTTTGTTTTTATCATCATTATTATTTAAGTTATTATTATTATTATTATTATTGGTGTTATTCATTCTGTAGTTATTATGTGGAGTATTGTTATGTTCATATGTTTTAGTTTCATCAAAGTTTAAAAACTCAAGTTCCTGGTTGAAACCGTTGTTATGTCGGGCTTTATTTTAAGGTCCTTTGTTATATTCAAAAATATTTAGGATGAAGATACTCTATTTATTCTCAAATTTATTGTGTTAGGTATCTGTTTAATTATAGATTTAGGGTGGTTAAAGTTGATATTGATATAGATAGGTATGTCATTATTTTTATTGAAGGGTTTGAACGAGTTATAATTTAAATCAAAAGTAACATAAAAAAAAGCTAACTATTGATTTTCTTGATTGTAATAATATATATATATATATGTGTGTGTGTGTGTGTGTGTGTGTACGATAGTAGGTGCATCAATTCGGCTAGTGTATCCATGTAAAAAAATGTCGCATTGTAATGAAGATAAACATTTGCACAATGATTTACTTGTATAGTAATAAACTAATCCAATATATTTCTTTTTTTGTTTTTAACGGCATATCAACCTTCGTAGGTTACTTAATGATGAAGCCTTTCTAGGCGAAGAACAGTAATGTTACTATTTAACGCATAGCTGGAACGATAAAGATATTCGTCTGAAAGTGAACACAATAGCGCGACTGGAGTTCGAACTTGCTTACTACGATGTCGTAGTCCAGCATTTTAGCTTATACATCACACAGACTCCTTCAACATATCTATTATCATAATGTTTCTTTTTTACGTTGTTGCCATTTTGATTGATGCATTTTTCCTATTGGGTTATTGATGGATAACTTCTCCACTCGAGTGTTCTTCGGCCAGTTGCTGTGGGACACGACAAGATGACACTTTTCAATATTCCAACTTATTGCAGATGATTTCACGACTTCGGAAGATCAGGTGGCATCATGATGTTTGCCCCGTCTGTAATCTTGAATCAATGCTTCAACACGTGCAAGATTGTCGTGAGCATTGCTGGAAAGCATGTGTGAGTTAGCCAATTTACAAGTGAATCCTTGAAACTGCTCACTTGGTGAGTGATTGACAACTCCCTCTACCCCGAAAGACACTCTAAAATCTCTTGATATTTTTTATGACGTTCTTAGAAGTAATATACAAGGGTCATCTAAAAAGATCCTTGGCTGACCAAGATACTCATGGAATGTGACGAAATGAGGCTTCTTCAATATACTCCCTCTTACGATCCACACCGTTTTTACATCGGTGTTGCTGTGCTTGGTTCCCATTGGTCAAAAAGTCATCAACAGCAGATATGGCATCAAGATCTGAACTATTCAGTTCACTCTTGTATTATGATTCTTTGTTTTTCATCTAAATGTGTGTAATATTTTATTACTTGTTTTAATTTCCATCATCAAGGATATGTCTATGAATATGAACTCTTCCTTCTTTAGAAAATACATCATCAAATCTTAAACGCCCAAGAAGGAGTCTTAAAATAGAAGTGGGGGTGACCGTCTGTGTATTTCAAGTAAATTTCTGTGTATATTTTGAACGTCAACGCCCTAAATGAGGCTCGTTCTGCAGGTTCGTAAGTCTTTCTGTGAACTTATTATATCGGACCAATATCTGCTTTTTGCTTATTATATGTTTGCTATACCCGGCAACAAGTTCGCAATGAATTACTGTTTGATTTTTACCCTTGGTATGTAAAAATCTTATTACACACCCATGTATTTGCCGACTCTTTTATCTTGACAGCCATCTTGATTGTGACGTCACAAGCTCATGAGTTCAATATTAACGCTGTTCTGGATGTTACAAGAATTACTTCATATTTCCTGACGCTTTGTGTTTACAAGTTTCCTAACGCTTTCCTAACGCTTTATTGTTAGTCGATTTATGGCTAACTGTATCTTATTTTACAGATAATAGATGTATAAATAAAAAATAATAAAATTTGTGAAAAGCTTTAGATCAATAAAATGCGGGCCAGCTGGGCGGGATAAAACCTTAAAGAAATTAGAATCTCATCACTTATTATTAACAGTTTTATTACTAAAAGTTTTATGCATCAACTAGGATACAATCAAAAGGTTGGTTGGTTAGTTAGGTTTTATGGCATATCAACCATTGTAGGTTATTCAATGCCGAATCCTCTTTATACATATATATTAAATATATAATTGTCAACGCATAGTTTGTAGATAACATTTTTAAACGAAACTGAGTTCATATTATTTACACACAATTTGATAGTTTCAAGTATTTTCATCTGACACAAACAATTTTATTTATAATTAATCATTTGTTGGCACAAAGTTAAATGGTTTCAAGTATTGCTATGTAATCGTAACAATTTAACATCAGTCATCTGTTTGCCCACATTTAAATGGATATACATAGGATTTATTAGTAAATAGTTTGTTGGTAATTTTATTTTGAAATGAGTTAGAACTAATTTGTTGGCACTCTCGAGTATTGCTATTGTTTCTAGACAGTTAAATGATTTCAGTTATTGTAATCTAACATTTATAATTTTGTTCGACATTAATCATTTGTTTGCTGACAGTAAAGTGGTTACAAGTATGGCGAGTTAACACTAATTCTACTCAACACTATTCATTCATCTGGTCACAATCAAATGGTTCCAAATATTTCTATGTATCATTAACAATTCAATTAAACATCAGTCATTTGTTTACACACAGTAAATTGATCAAACATTTTTATTTCTGACAATTGAATTTAGCATAAGTCATTTGTTTGAACACAGTTTAAATATCAAACAGTTCTATTTGACCCATAGATAAATCTCTGTCAGGTGCTACCACTCCGGGCCAGAGTGGACTTGGGAGCGAAGGCAATGAAGCGGTATTCCAAATTCCCCGAGGCTAGACCTTTAACAGCAGATTATTTTATATCACATCCTAGACATTCGTTGGGGCGGGGTCTTAAGGCTCTGCAGGGAGGCAGTGGATGTATTCTAGAGTCCCAGCTGACATGACTGTTTACCAAAAATATCGATGCGCCTTCATTTGATGATTGTCTCATTGCTGATACATTAGATTTTTTTTAGTAATGAGACTGTTAGAAGATATGAAAACTTGATTTCTTTTATGTTTTATATACGTGGTGCATTCAATAAGTTTCCAGACATTTTTGTACAGGCGTTTAAAATTGTTGTAGACTCTTGAAAATTCAGTATGTTATTGCTATACATCTTATGAGATGACTGACCAATTTTTATGATTGCAGATTCAAATGAACAGCTACAGCAGCAATTGGAATATACCCTATTAAAGCCTGATTGTCACAGCTAGTGAATTTCAAAAATGCAATCTGGACGTGAGGAAAAACGATATGCAATAAAATTCTGTTTTAAACTTGGAAAAAAATACCACAGAAACGTATGGAATGCTTTAGACTGCTTTTGGAGCATCTTGCATGAATCGAGTATCAGTTTTTGAGTGGCATAAGAGATTCAAGGAAGGAAGGGAGTCTGTGAGGGATGATGAGAGGTGTGGGAGGAGTGAAGAAGTCAATAGACCAGAGTTGATTGGCCAAAGGGTTAGGTTAGGGTTACTATGTTGAGGTTTTAAGGGAGTTCAGGAAGAGATTCCGTCGGAAGAGGCCAGCACTCTTCAAATCGGGCCAGTGGCATTTCCACCAGGATAATGCACCATTCCACAACTCCATCCTTGTCACAGACTATTTGACCAAGATGGGCATCAAGACTGTTCCTCAGCCTCTCTATAGTCTAGACCTTGCTCCCTGTGACTTTTGGTTATTCCCTAAGCTCACAGGCTGTTGAAGTATGAATATAATTAAAAGATTTGTCTCCTGATTTAAAATTCATCACAAAATGGCAGACCTCACACAAATCGGTCGCTACAGAAGCCTTTGTACGCGCATGGATACACTGTGTGTGTGTGTGAGTGTGTGTGTGTGTGTGTGTGTGTGTGTGTGTGTGTGTGTGTGTGTGTGTGAGAGAGAGAGAGAGAGAGAGAGAGAGAGAGAGCACTGAAAGTTATATAACAGAGTGTTATTGAAGAGCTGTCAGAGTCCATTCGCCATCAATCAACTCACTTAGGAATTTCCCGGGTCTAGATGCATTGGATTTTTTAACCTTAATACGTACCCTACAAGATCCAACTGGTTCAGCAGCTGCAGTCACCTGATTATCAATAGCGTCTGGAGTATGCAGTTCGATTTGAACAGAAGTTGAGTAAAGATTATAATTTTTTAGATAAACTCATTATGAGTGAAGTCCATTTATTTTTATATAAATGGATTTGTGAATAAACACAATTGCCGATTTTAGGGCACAATAAATCCCAAGAAAATTCACCGACAACCATTACATCCTGTTCAGGGTATGGTGGAAAGTTACTGGTTCTGTAATCAGGTTAAGTCGTAGGGGAGCTACTAATGTAGCGTTCTTAGGCCGGAATAGTCTGGTGAAAACCATCCTTTGCTGTAGAGTAACGGCCTGGAAAGTGATCGGTCTTGATTTTTTTTTTTGAGAACGAAGAAGAACAAATTGAAACTGTCAATAACGTCTTGTATATTTTTTGCGAATTTTTTTTCCAAATTAATCCGGAGAAAACCTGAAGCTTCAGCGAAAATTTTTCCTTGGTAAAATAATTTCGATAAAGTCAAAATTGAAAAAGTCTCCCTGATTACTCAATTCAGCTACCCTTGACTTCTTTTTGAGGGGTATTTGAAGGACTATGTGTATGTGAATAAACCAAAGACTTTGCAACTGCTCAATAAAAATATTCGAGCCGAGATAAGAGGATTAACACGCAGAAACCTTTAGCAAAGTTATGCAAAGTGTTCGAATTAAGGTGCAACTTTTTATAATTGAGTCCATCTACAAAATATCAGTTTTCACATATCGCTAAAAGAAATATTTCTTAGATAACATTTTATGACTCAAAAGGCTAAAGGATTATTTTTATTTTCAAAAGTCTGCTTTGTTCATATGTCAATCTTTTATGGTTTGGTTGTGTTTTATAGCATATCAACCCTTGTTGCTTATTTAATACGAAATCCTGTTTATATATATAATTTGAAATTTTTAAACGAATCTTCCTCATTTTTTTGCATACTCCAAAATAGTTTCAAGTATTGCTATGTATCACTAACAACTCAATCTGACAGTTGTAGGATTGAATGACAAATAAAAAAGACAATAACATAAAAATAAAATGAATAAATGCAAAAGTAATGGTTTCTCGGGAGGCAGGAAGTGAAATTGGCACATGCCTAAAACAGGAAGTGAAATTGGCACATGCCTAAAAAGAGAAGCTTCTTGACGCTGTAGAGAAGAGAAAAATCTCGTATTTTGTTTTGGCGCGCTATTTAATTCAACACTGAATTTCACCCAATCAGGATGACTTATCCCATTCAGCCCGGACCTTCATTTCCGGCTAGCAAAACGGGTGAGTGGCCAAATCCGCTCTCTTCAGCGTGAGACGGCGACTAGAACAGACGTGCCTCTGGTCGTCCCTGCTTAGCGATGCCTTTTAGATAGACAAGCCACCTAGTGTGGACATCTCACTGTAGCTTTAACACTAGCAGCAGCAACATGGACACTCAACGAGGGAACCATCTAATTTATGGATTCTTTACGAGGAATCTCAGTGGAACATAAATTAGAAACATACGCATGCCTTCCACAGGCACCACTTCTTGTCACCCCAAAAATTGACTATGTCGATCCGAGCGTCACTCCGCTCTCGACACACAAAACTACACGGTGACTTTGAATACTTCCCTCACACGCCCAACAACACGCTGCCATCTCAACATCCCGCTAAGCCATTTCGTCTCAAACATCCAACAAGCCTAAACACCACGAGTCTTGCAGCACCAAGAACAAACCATATTCAAAGCTGCAAATAAAAACTTTCGTTGTTGTGTGTGTTAAAGAATAGTTTCGTAATTCATTCGTGTTATCCTCAAAACGCTATAAATTGGTGACCCCGACGTGATTTGAACACGCAACCTTCTGACTCCAGATCAGAGATGTCCCCACTGGGTGGCTTGTTTAGCTAAAAAGCATCGCTAAGCAGGGACGACCAGAGGCACGTCTGTTCTGGTCGCCGTCTCACGCTGAAGAGAGCGGATTTGGCCGCTCACCCGTTTTGCTAGCCGGAAATGAAGGTCCGGGCTGAATGGGATAAGTCATCCTGATTGGGTGAAATTCAGTGTTGAATTAAATAGCGCGCCAAAACAAAATACGAGATTTTTCTCTTCTCTACAGCGCCTAAGAAGAAACTCTTTCTCAGAAGCTTTTATCAACTCGGTTGCGATGGACACACCTTTTTCTCTCGGCTGCTAGTAGGGAGTGCATGTGTGTGCTAAGGCCCGGGGACTTATTAGTGCGTTGTGTCTCCTGCTAATATCAGCATCTGGTGAACACAGACACATGGTGGACTCTCAAACTGATGATTTGCCAAAGATGATTCTATAATGTCCTTCCAACGCCTTGTCTGGGGGAGCACTACTGGTTGAGTAAAACATTCCTCCCATCACAGAATAGTGGCAAACACCCAAAATAAAATTTCTGTCTAAAGGTATCCCTGTCCCTTTCCTTCCGTCTTTGATTCCTTTACAGCTTTGACATGAAAAAAAAGAAGATGACAAGTAAATAGGGCAAGAAGAAAAAAGAGTCAGATACAAACCTTAGAATTTCCCAATTCGTCAACAACCCGACGAACCTTTAAGAAGCCCCATACAGTCATTTTTTTAATACACTGTTAAATGATTAAACAGTTTTATTTCTAACAATTCAACTTAACATAAGTCATTTGTTTGTGCACAATTTAAATATTAAACAAATCAATTTGACCCATAGATAGGACTCTATCAGGTGCAACCACTCAGGGTCAGAATGGACCTTGGAGCAGTAGAAATGAAGGGGTACTCCACATTACCCAAAGCTACAGGATTGGAGCCTTATCATCTGATTGTTTAGTGTCATATCCAAAACACTCGTTGGTAGGGTTCTTACCGCTTTGTAGAGATGCCACCGACTGGGTTGAATCTTTTATGGGTCACCCAATATACACATACTTAGTATTGAACAACCATACTACACCAAAAAAAAAAAAAGTACTCCTCCCCAAAACCCCCCAAAAAACAGACTGTGAAAAAGTTAACCATTTTTTTTATTATTGCCACAAATTTTAATGAAACTTCCACACATAGGAAGTAATTATTCTCCTTAATTATCGTTGTCAAATTTCCCAAATCTTTAGCAAAATGTTAATCACGAATTTGGATATCAAATCAAGGAAAAGAAAATTCTAACAAAATTCTTTTTTGGGGGGTATTTCTGAGAATTTGCTTTAGAAAATTATGATATTTTGCTACAACTAAGGGGAACTTTGACAACGATAACCAAGGAAAATAATCACTTCCTACATGTATCTAAACAAGTTTCATTAAAATTTGAAGCAATAATAAAAAATGATTCAGTTTTCCTCCTTTTTTTCTGTTCAATATTGTATAAAATGTAAATTTGAAAATCGTGAGGACTCCTAAAGCTGGTTAAAAAAAAAAGCTGAAAGTTTTAAGCTTTCCATGTCGAACCTTTTGAATAAAAGAAGTGAGCTGATAGCAAGGTGTAAGCATAGATCAAAGAGTATTTTTTGCTTATTGTTTCTCTAAATTAAAATCCTCCAATCATAAATCCTCTGCGGTAACTATAAATCTTACTCAGAAAGGAGTTTCTAAAAATAGAATTGGCATTGAAATAGCTGATTATGGATGTTCATAAGTATAAAGATTGGCTTTTGGGAGAAGTGCTGTAATGAACCCTACAAAATAATCAGTAAGAATAAAGTTCCAGATTTCTGAGTCAGTCTTCCTTTACTCAACAACTAAAAGAATATGTGAATATATTTAATCATTTACCATGCATATCTTTAGTTTGGTTTGTTTGATGGCATATCAACATGTGTAGGTTATTTAATGCCAAATTCATCTTTGTAGAAGAGCAGTAGTGGTACTATTTAACCCATAGCTGGAATATTGCTTTGGTATTTTTTTATTTTGCACAAAGCCACAAATGTAGGACACCCAGTGTGGCTCGAATTCACTCTGCGAGACAAACTTGATTATTATTCGACTACCACAATTCTCTTAGGGGAACACTGTTGTTAACTGTTGAATGGTCAGGTAGAAAGTATTTGTGCAAATATTTTGATCGGCTGCCCACATTCCTATGTGGTTTCTATTTCCCGTCAACGAGCATGGGCGTTGAAAGTATAAAAAAACAAAAAACAAAACAATAAATTTAAAATAGAAGGGGAAGAACAAGAAGAATAAAAGAGAAGAAAACTGAGAGAGAGAGAGAGAGAGAGAGAGAGAGAGAGAGAGAGAGAGAGAGAGAGAGAGAGAGAGAGAGAGAGATAATGAAAAGGGCGAAGAAAGAAAGAAGGGAAAAGGAACAAGAAGAAGAAGAAGAAGAAGAAGAAGAAGAAAAAGAAAGGAATGAAGGAAAAATAGTTTACTATTGAGTTAATCACAACAGATGCACTACTGTCATATTTTTAAAGAACGTAAGATTTTGATGTTACAATGAACTTCCAGACTCTGGCAAACGATCAAAATGTTGGACATAAAAAAGCAAGGCATTTAGATCTTAATGCCCTATCATACGTATTTGATGTTATTAAAGAAATAGCATCTTTCCCAGTTCAGTCTGACAAAAGAAATTCATTACTATACTATCTAACAGCAATTTTATACAAGTAATTTTTTTCTGATGTCCTTGAATGATTGATTGGAGAAAATCGATCAACTTGAGATCAAAAATCAATAGTTCTTAATCCAAGCAGACAAATTATTTTACATATCGAACATCTCAGACATTTCTTATGTGTAATTTATGAGTTGTAAGTTCATAAAGGTAAATTATCGATGATTAAGGTGTGTGGAGATTATTTAGTTAAAAACAATGTGGATTCGACAGAATTGTGTACAGTAAAATGAATATATGAAAGATTCAATTAAATTCAACATGTTCAAACAATATTTATTTATTTGATTATTGCGTTCACAGAAAATGTACACAGAAAAGGAAAAAAGGTGTGTGTAAAGAGAAGAAAAAAAGAAAAAAAAATGGACAAAATATTCGTATTCATACTACAACGATGGAGAAATCTGGAATAGTATGTCTCGGAAAAGTTAAGAGAAAATACAAAATTAACACACACACACACACACACACACACACACATAGACGTGCGTGCGTGCACACACACACACACACACACACACACACACACACACACACACACACACACACACACACACACACACGTGCGCATGTTTCTATTTAATTCGATTTTTCTACTGTTTGATCACACTTAGATCAGGTGTATGCAAAAGTTTTCAGCGTTTTTTTTTAAATTTAAAATTGTATTTGATATCTAATTTTAAGAAAAGTGGATGATGAGAACAGACTCCCACTAAATGTGTGTGTGTGAATGCATGCATATATATATATATATATATATATATATATATATATATGCACAGACTATCACCTATAAATATATACACGCCTATCAATGATGTATAAAAAGTTAATTTTGTTTCATACCACACATACATATTTATTGTTCAATCAAAATGAATATTATTAGATATTATTCATAACCAAACTCTGCTCCATTTAAAATCTGTAATCAAAAGCAAAACCATAAAAGCCAAAATTAATATTGCATATATATATATATATACACACACACAATTTTACAAAAAGTACCGATCCTATTGTAAGAACTAGTTCTTGACATTACACACATATTATGTATGTACTTATGTATATATATATTTATATATATATATATATATATATGTCTCTCGATATATATGAATACGCTCATGTTTATGTATGTCTCCTTATGCATGGATACACGTGTGCATATACGAGTATCTATCTATTTAGATAGATAAACTTATAGTTAGATGCGATCTAAAATGTTTAAGATTACTGACCATATTGTAAGAACTAATTATTGACGTCACACACATACACACATTGCACACACACACATTGCACACACACACACACACACACACACACACACACACATATATATGTACTAAATTTTTTAGGGTACCAATTGTAAGAACCTATTATTTACATCACACACATACATATATATATATATATATAGAGAGAGAGAGAATTTATCTTCCTTTTTTTTTTCTTTTTGTCGCAATAAGTAGGTAAAGCATTTTTCACCTTTGACTACTACCTTCTACAATACACTTTTTCAACATTTACATAGTATAAGCCGTTTAGCTCAACGACCTGATGAACATTCTGAATCACGAAATAGGTTAAGGAATTTTGTCGCTCTGCAACAGTAGCGGGAAGTGAGGAAAAGAGACAGAGACAGGGAAAAGAGGTCAGTACAAAAACCAGATAGAGTAAATCATGGCTCGTCCTAAGTCCAAACAGTGAGAACAGCTGATATATATATATATATATATATATATATATATATATATATATATATATATATGTATATAAAGGGTTTTTGTGATGAGAAGAAAATAAGAAGATAGCTTGTAGCGTTTGTGAACGGCAAAGTAATTTGATTAATTGGGCCCCATGGACTCAGAAGGCGGGTGGCTCAAAGGAAATACCTTTATTCTGTCTGTTGCTTAAGGATTGATTTGATTATAAATTCTAGTCATTTACTACCTCTTCTTTTCCTATTGGATGGGATACCAACGATTATTGTAAATAAATCCGACACATGAACATTTATTTAGATAGATCATAATTACTGTAAGTTTAATTTTAACAGAGATTGTCTAGGATGCTCGATGTTGTCCATGAGAAAGTAATGAAGATAAAGGTTATTGATTAAATTCTAATATATCTTATTTAATAAGCTTTGCTTAGTCGGCCTTACAGGCCTATCGTTGCTTATAGTACCTACTATTACTAAGTAGTCACCCATCCAAGTACTGAACAGACTTATTGCTATTTAACTTCGATGTGTCCTCGTGGTGTAATGGTTAAAGCGATGAACTGCGGAATCGTAGTACGCGAGTTCGTACTCCAGTCGCGCTATTACGTTCACTTTCGGGCAAATACCCTTGGGAAAGGTATGACCCCCCTTATTCTCCCTCCAGCTATGGGTAAATAGTAGGACGGACTAGGTCCTTCAGCCTTGGTGAGGCAACTAGTCTAGGAGAAGGAAAACTCTGAATTCAAAACCTGTTAAACTCCGCTTAAAAATTGACCTTGTGTCATATCCTGCCCGAGCGGAGGGGTTGGTAAATAGTAACTTCGATGATTTGACGGGAACCGATACTATTCAGTTTGACTTGACCGTAAATCTAACAAAAGAAGGAAAAAGAAAAGAAAAAAAAAAGCAAGAAATATTCTAATAAAATGCAAAAAGAAGAGGAATTAACTTTTTATAATGGAGATTATAAGTCTGTAACCAAAGTTACGTCACCATCGACTTCACAATTCCCTTAGTTATTTACGTTATACTCTGAATGATTATTAACTAATTATTTTATTGGCATCATATCTATTAATGGTGTCTTTACTAAAGTCTATTTAAGTTATGTTTACCTCAAAACAGACAATGTTTAATTGCCTGCAATGTCTTCTATGTATTATTAAGAAATAAAAGTTTACTTAGTATATGTTGTTGATAATTTGCTCATTAGTTTTTAACAGAATTGGATTTAATTAGTAATTATTTGGTGTTATCGTTGATTTCTAATATAATTGTTTTATTCTCAAATGTATTAAAAGCGATTCTATGTATAATTTTATATAGAAATCAATCAAGATAAAAAAAAATTGAGCGTAATCTTTTTAAATACGTTCTCATTTAGTTTTGTTAGTTTTTCTAATTTATTGTAATATTTCATTCCATTAAAACTTAAATACTTGTGCCCAGCGGAGGACGCATATATTTACTAGTATTGATAATGTTTCTGGATAAAGAACATTAGTAGTTTTCCCTTTCTACGGCAAGGATGAACCGTTTTTTAGAACCTATTCTTGAACAACCCTTTCCATCCTGAATTTATTATTACTTTCCACTTGGCCAGAAATAAGATTTTTGTCTCTAAATTGAATTGTAACGACCTATAATAGTTTCGGAAGTCAGCGCCACCTATCGGCCGTTCATTCTCAAGTCAAGTTACTCTTTGGAATAATTTTCAAGATGCTCGGCTGAACTGCTTTGCCGCGTATAAGACACTTACGACTAAACGAACTTTGAAGGATGAGGTTGTTAGCGTTTCACTTTCACGCCTGTCTCCTTGGGAAAAGCATGAATCCATCTTTTCCCCCTATGGGCTGACTGTTTTTTGGTTAGGCTAGTTGTCTAAGAGAAGGAAAACTCAAATAAAAATTGACCTTGTGTCACATCCTAACTGCGGCGTAAGGGTTAGATAATCGCATGCAACCAAACCAATGGGTTTATTATCCATGAAAGTGAAAAAACAAAACAAAACAAAACCTGTTCCTCTCATGTAAACGATAATGCATATGTTCTATGTTTAAATTTTTCATTGAATAACTTTTCGTTCACATTTCTAATGTACTATGAACATCCTTTTTGAAAAAAACTACTCTATAGATGTGTGTATAAATTCTTTATACTTATAAGTGTGTTTTTGATAAATACGACATACTATATGATTTTAAAGGTCCCATTCGTTGGGCCTAACTTATAGTGTGATTTCAGTTGCGTGTGTGTGTTCACATATAAAAATAATTGTTAAATAAAAGAAGCAACAAAAACCTTGTGGTTTTCTACAGACTGTTTATTTTTGTTTTATAAGATTCAAGGGAAACAAAGTCCTTAAAGTCTTTCTTTTGTTAATCTATAATCCTTTTTCTTTTTGCAAGAAGTAAGTAATTTAATAGGAATTGTATAATGTTTGAGTTCAAGTTAGCATTACGCTGCGTTGGGAAATAATCTAATATCAAAGTTATATTTACTTCAAGTCTCTTTCTTTTGGGAGATCTTGAAAGAGTGACTGCACGCAAAGCGTTTTTGAAGTTAAAGAGCCGTGATAATCTTCTTTTCCGGAAGTGGAGTCATAAACATGGGCAGATGACCAAAATTCTTTTTTTACATCATGAGAAAGATGAATTTATTTAATTGTAATTCTTTATTGCTATTTTATTTATTATCTTACAATGTATTTATTTTGTTTCTTTTTATTTTTTCATCATCTTATTTATTTTATCTCTCACAAATGTGAGGAAAATAGTTTAAAAAATTGTGTTTAGGTGTTTGTTTTGAAAATCAACTTTTTTTGACTGGATAGGAATATCGACCACAAGTGCCAATAATAAATACAAAATCTGCCGGTCTTACATAGAACCTTGCATAATCCTGTGATGAAATCCAGTCTCGCGTGTCTGACTGATGCCATAACCATATCACCTCCCTCATGTATATATATATATATATATATATATATATATATATATATATATAAGAGAGAGAGAGAGAGAGAGAGAGAGAGAGAGAGAGAGAGAGAGAGGGGGGTACTTTTTACACACGCACGCTGGGCTGGTATAGAAATATATTAAGTGAAGTAAAAAATAACTCAGCTCTGCTTCAGAGGACCGTTTCCCCAGGGAACATCAGACCCCCCCATATAAAACATCAGATCCCTTCATATAAACCATCAGACACCCCTTATATAAAATATCAGACCCCTTTATATAAAACATCAGACCCCCCTTATATGAAACATCAGACCCCCCTTATATAAAACATCATACCCCTTCATATAAAACATCAGACCCCTTCATATAAAACATCAGACCCCACCCATATATAAAACATCAGATCCCTTCATATAAAACATCAGAACCCTCCCTTATATAAAACATCAGACCCTTCATATAAAACATCAGACCACCCCCTTATATAAAACATCAGATCCCTTCATATAAAACAAGTTAGGATTGTGTTTATTAACCGACGCACAAAGAACGCCGATGGAGCTTAGTTGTTTTTGACATTTTTCGCAACGGCACATTCGTGTGTGGGAGGGTCTCCGCTCAAAGACTGACCTCGTGTCGTATCCTGCTTGTGTCAGAAAGGGTAGCTAAACAGAATCTATAGTGGAGCATTTTAAAAGTTATTATGATATAGTATTAGACATTATTTGAATTTAAAAAAATGAGTGAATTGTTGCATGTTTTAAAGGTAGATGGTCTCCATGTTTATTTGTTGAGTCGCTGGTCGTGGCGACAAGTTTTACATCGCGATCCAAGTTTCTATTTGTAAAACCGATGGGTACTCGAGGGTTTATGCGGGTGGGGTATTAAATTCTCGTCAAATAAGGGAACAGGGATTTGTACTGGTGGTGTTTTCTAGTAAAAGCTTTGTATTTATTTATTACTTTGAGGTATACTTCAGACATTTGAAGAAAATCAAAGTTCTGTTTTGTCAATTGACAGTCGACGAAGAACGTACGTTGCTTGTTTTAAGCCTCTTTTTAAATTTTTGTGATCAAGAAAGAAAGGAAAGTCAATTTAGGTCAGTATGTTGTCAAATAAGATGCAAAACCAAGGTCTTTGTATTATTGGCAAATGTTGTCTGTAAATCAGAACTTTTTATCGAGATATTTTAAGAGTTTATACCAGCGATAAAAAGACATAGATCTGAAAAAAAAAGTATTCAATACAGGAGGTATCGCTCAAGTTGATGTGCTCTTCCTTCTGAACGAATGTCTGAAGTTTGTTTTTGTTACAAGTGCCATATGGAATGAGAATTCTAAAATCTCATCATGTCTGGGCCTCTGATCAGCTAGGGATCAAATTAAGACTGATCGAGTGATTTTAACGGCATGTCTCAACTCGTCTAGAGTTTGCTTGGTTGTTTGTTTGGGTTTTATGGCATATCAACCTTGTAGGTGATTTAATGCCAAATCCATTTTAAATCAAATTATCAGTTCTATATCAAACAATTCAGTTTAGCATGAGTACACAGTTTAATTGACAAAAACATTTCTATTTCAAGCAATTCAATTTAGTCAAGCAGTTCTAATTCAGCTAATTCAGTTTAGTATAAGTACAGATTTTGTTTACACCCAGTTAAATGTCAAAACAGTTCTATATTAAACAAATCAGTTTAGTGTAAATACAGTTTCAATGTCAAAAACAGTTTCATTTCAAATAATTCAGTTTAGAATAAGTACGCAGTTTAAATGTAAGTACTCAGTTTGATTGTCAAAAACATTTATATTTCAAGCTATTCAGTTTAATCAAACAGTTCTAATTCAAACAATTCAGTTCAGCATAAGTATGAAGTTTAGTTCTATTTAACCCATAGATAGGGCTCTATCAGGTGCTACAATTCCAGGCCAGAGTGGACCTGGGAGCAATGGCAGTGAAGGGGTGCTCTGCATTCCCCAAAGCCCCAGCATCACTGGAACCTTACCATTAAATTGTTTAGTGTCATAAAGGACACTCATTTGGGGGGTTCTTACCTCTCTGCAAAGGTGTAGTCAGTGTATTCTACAGCCCCAGCCGACTGAGCAATTATCCTTATACACAGAGTTAAATATCAAAACAGTTTTATTTTAGATAATTCAGTTTAGCATAAGTACACAGTTTAGATGCCAAAACAGTTCTATTTAGAGCAATTCAGTTCAGCATAAATACGCAGTTTAAATGTCAAAACAGCAAACTCAAGAAACTACGGGTTAGTTCTATTTATCCCATGAATAGGACCTTTATTAGGTACTACCGCTCTGGAGCCGAGTGGACCTGGGAACGATCGCAATAAAGGGGTACTCCGCATTCCCCAAAATTCCAGCATTATTGGAATCCCACCATCAGATTGTTTAGTATCTTATCCAGGACATTCGTTGGGGAGGGTCTTACCCCTCAGCAGAGAAGCAGTCGATGTATTCTACTGCCCCCAGCCGACTGGGCAACCGTCTAGAGGTTAGAGAATCGCGTTCATTATACGTTCATTGTTCCTTAAGCATTTTTTTTTGCGTATGGTTCGGTTATGATTTCAAACATCCCTATTTAATGGTTTCAACTAATAATAATAATAATAATAATAATAATAATGATAATAATAATAATACAATTTATTTAGACGTTGTTAGAGAACTAAATGAATTTATGGAACATAAAAAGATGATGGTGATACTGACTGTAAATGTTGCACTCGGAACGATCTCCAAAGGTTTGGTACAGGTGCTGGAAGAGTTGAAAATCGGAGGCCGAGCAGAGACCATCCAAACTACAGCATTGTTAAGATTGGCCAGAATACTGAGAAGAGTCCTGAAGACTTGAGGGGACTTGCTCTCACTCAGACTTCAGTGAAAGACCATCAGCTGGTATGGAAAACTCGCCAAAAAAACAATAATAATCTTTAGGAAATTATAATAGCTTCAAGTAAAAACTCTTGATATAAATAATTAAAAGTTTTATGGTGTCACGTCTTCTATTGCCTTGACCCACCTTAAAAAAGGCCTTGTGTCGCTCTCGTTCGGTTGGTGGGACGTATGACAAATGACAGTATTCTATCGACTACGAATAATTTTCAAAAAAATTCTATTTGACCCCTAGATGGGACCCTAAAAAATCCATTAGACCCCTAGATGGGACCCTAATAGATCTATTTGACTAATAGATGAGACCTAACAGGTCTATCTGACCCCTAGATGGGACCCTAACAGATCTATTTGACCAATAAAAAGGACCTAACAGGTCTATCTGACCCCTAGATGGGACCCTAAAAGTTCTATTTGACCAATAGAAAGGACCTAACAGGTCTATTTGATCCCTAGATGGAGCCCTAACAGATATATTTGACCAATAGATGGGACCTAACAAATTTGACTCATAGATTGGACCCTAACATTTACTACCAACCCGAATCCGAGTGGATGGGGAGTTATGGCAATGAAGATGTTCTCGATACTCCCCAGTTCTCCAGAGCTAGACTCTCACCATCAGATGCAATTGGAGGAGAGGTTTTACCCCTCTGAAGGGGATACAGTTAGTGTATTGTAAGCCCTACCAACAAGGCAAAAATCAAGACAGCGTTCTCGTCGTAGTCTTTGCTCAATAAGAGGCAAAATCAAGATTGACAGGAGAAAGATGTGGGAACCTTATTTATTTGAGCAGACCCGGCCAGAAGAGAGAAGCGGTGTTCCCATGGAGAAGAACTGAGATATACCTCCCCAAAGATAGGCTTGTAATCCATACGTCTCACCGTTCGTCCCACTATCTTTTCGAGTCTGATTCCCTCTACCTAAAACGAGAGTTCCCGCAATTGACTTTTTATCCCCTCCTATCAATCACGTCCGATTTTACCGTACACGGAGTTCATTGCAGTTGTTAATGGTGGGAGCATCATATTACAATACCATTTGGTTGAGTAATGTTTAACATACTGTTTTCATAGGTCATTGCTATTGAGTGGTGAGTTTGATCGTCTCTAGCTGCTTTAAACAAGTGACTTTGTGCCAAACAAAACAAAAACAAACTACGTTTCGTCTCTTGATATCTGCCGAGGATTGGTTGCAGGGTCTCCTGCGGGCACTAAAATCCACAAATGTTAAAATCCTTTATATAAAATGGCGTAGTATTAGCACGTAATCTTCGCACATCCTCCCATATACCTAAAATCATCTCTAGGGCGCTTCCCGTAGTATAGCAATATAACAGTTATATTCGCTTGACGTTCGCTTCATCATGCCCAGGAGATGTGTAGTGTGGTGACCTGGAAATAACCACGATGTCGTCAGGTGAAGAATAACGGAGGTACTGATGTTATCGTATAACCCCTGTAGAATTGTAAACAAAATATTCTGCATTGAGAGACTGAAGGTCATAGATACAATAACACATGACAGAGAGAAGAGACAGAGACTTGTGTCAGTCAAAGAACGAAGCTCGACAAGAGGCTTGTATCGCTTGTGGGTTCGGGATCTCTTCGGGGTAGAATTAGCGTTAACAAAGATCTACTCATCTAGATAATTAGCCCGACAAGCCGCAAACCCGTGCCCCGGCCTCCGAAAGTTATAAAAATGGTATACTATTTATGGTTTTTTTCTTCTTTCATCACCGGTCAACGATCAACCACCAACGCAACTCTAATAGACCATTGGTAGTGAGTTTGGTTTTCACTGAGTGCCATATATTTCTGACCTTGTGACAAACTAATCCAAGCCTTGTAAAAATAACTTCTTTAAATCATCTTTTGATTATTTATACAGAAGTAACTTGACTGTCATCGTTTCCGTTTATCTTCATTTTCGAGTTATGTCACTGGTTTAAAGAAATTATTTCATGAATTAACAAGCAGTATTAACCCTTTTATATACGATTTCTAAATGGGTCACTAATGTGCATAAGTTGGATTGTATGACTTAAGAGTAACAATTCGGACCAAAACAAAAACGTAAACAAATCTTTTAACTTGCACTCGAATAAAAATGTTTCTGTACAAAACTTAAGATTATTAGATTTATTTATTATATAAAAGATATAATAAGTCTTTTTTTTAATCTTGATTTATCTTTTATCACAAATAGCGTTTGTAACAATAAATTTGGCGTAAATTTCTAATTGACAAGATAAAACTTCTAAAGAAAAATGTGACAGATTTGTTATCTTATCAAAATATAATTCACATATAATTAATTACTACTCATACGGTTTATGGATAGCTCTTCAAGTTGGTGATATAACATAATTAGATAGCATTCATTATCATTTCGGATGAGAAATCCGGATCAGCAACCGAAAAAGAGATTAGTTTGTGCACGCGAAAAAAACAAAACAAAACAAAAAAAAACCCCAAAATTTTCGATACCACTTTTTAAAAACATAATTAAGATTTAAGCAACGTCATTCTCGATTTTTTCTTGGTTTTGCTTAAAAGATGATAACCAAAATTATATAAAAAAACAAAACAAAACAAAAAAAAACAAACAAATTTTCATTTATTTACAAAAAATTGGATTGTTTTAAAGTCATTGTTTATTTCCATCGGAAAATCTACCAAAAATAAAGTTAATCGTCAGAGGAAAATGATTTAATGCATATTTTTTTGTTATGATCTTACCAAGCAAATTATCCTATTTCAAGTCTGTTATTAACGTCCCCTTAACTCTAGTAGCATGGCTACATGTATATCCCATTCCTTCATATGCAAATTACATACAACCCCTACAGTTTCTTTTTCATTTTATTTTCGTCTGTATAAGCTTATTACATCACCTAAGTTATCTTTAACTTGGTTGAAACAATTTCTGAATTTTCCCCCTAAAAACTCTATAATTTTCTTAGTAGAGAAAAAAAATGATAATAAAGTAATCCAAGCAGAAGGAGAATTGAGAAAGAAACTTTGTTCAAATTGTTGTCGAACTGACTTAAAATTCTAAGATTTTTTGTTGTTTCCACATGTAATCAAATCATCAAATGAAAAAATTTGCGGTTCTTAGATTGTTTTAAGGTACCGGACATTGGCCTAGCGGTTAGAGTGTTCGCCAATGGCCCGGGAGACCTGGGTTCAATCCCAGGTCGAGTCATACCAAAGACTCAAAAAATGATACTTGATGCCTCCTTGCTTAACACTCAGCATTATAAGGTGCGGATCAAGGGTAAAGTAGAGCCATCCAGGGAAGGAGTAGCGCCCTCCCCTACATCTTGGTGTAGTAGCTATCGAAAAGGGAGCCTTCGGGTTACCCTCGACTATGGTCGCCAACTTTACTTAGATTGTTTTAAAGAGAAAGTTACAAATGTAGATATGTAATAGTAATGTATAAAAGTTAAATAATGAAAGTATAATAAAAAATAAATGAATGAATTATAAAAAGGTAGTTTAATTTGATAAAATTTTAAAACTTATGTAGGTTGCATATTTCAAAGGTAAAATACGTTATACCAATTAATGTAAAAAATGAATATGTTAGATAAGAAGGTGAAATAAATCGAAGCTATAAATCGTCACTTTCCAATCATATATAGGGCTACCTAAGGTTTTATCGTGATTGTGGAGAACCGTTAATATTGTTGAGGGATTCTGAGGTTTGTGCCTGACGCCTTTGTCTTTTAGTCCCATTCACTTGTTCTCTTCTTTTGGTCTGTCGAAGCTTTAAAAAGAACAAAAGACGAAAGGAAAAAGACATGGATATCTTTAAACTCAAATTTTATTTTGGAGGTTTACGACTATTCTGTGGTGTTAACTTGTTTTCCTGAACAGTAGAAATAGTCGCGCTCTAACAGATAAGGCGTTTGAAGTGTATCATGGAATCATCTTCTGCAATTACGAGTCTGAGGGCTTGCCGCATCTCTCACTGTTACTAGCAGCGTACACAGCGTGCAACTAGGCCGCGAGGTTCAACCAGCATGTGCGCTTCCTACTAGCAGTCGAGAGAAAAAGTTCCGTCGGTCTCAGCCGAAGTAATAAAAGTTTATGAGGATGAGTTTCTTTTTGGCGCCAGGAAGCCCTTCTTTTTAGGCATGCACCGATTTAACGCCTTAGAAAACTGTTAGTTTTGCATTTTATTTTATTTTATTTATTTAATGTTATTGTCTTTTTTCATTTCTTTTTAATCTCCACGCATTTCTAAGTCGTCGCTTTCTAAGAGCATTGACAATTATGTTCATTCTGTATGAATTTCAAGCGTTGAAATTAATTACTTCCTTGCACAATTAATTACTGACCTTATGATTTCTCAACTTTATTCTTATAAGGATTTTCTTTTTGGGGTGTTGGAAAAAAATCAAATAATATTGACCTAATACAGTTTAAGATCTTTTCAGAGATGACTAACAATTCCTGATATTTAATTGGAATTAGGGTGAAAATGGCAGAGACTTACTTAAAGGGACGTACAGACAATTGGTGAATTATGATAAGATATTGACATACGAATAAGTTTCACTTATAGGTGCAAAAGAAAAAAATGAACAAAAATCTTGGCCAAATGCAGTTTAAAACCTTTTCAAAAATGATTCCACCATTTCCGATTGTTCGAAATGCAGCCAATTAGAATTTTTGCGGTGTGCACAGACATTTCTTTTATTGTGCGAACCAGGATGGAAATGACATTGAATCACTTGGATTTGCGTCGGTTTTGACTTGTTGCTCCCCCCCGCCAACTACTGTAATCAATTAGTGAGGTTAGTCAAGGTAAAAGATCTTCGTATTTAATACAATGTAAATGCTATGCAACTAATTGTTGAACTGTCAGTATTAACAGATAATTTCGGCTGTAAATCGACACCAGAAACGGAAAAAAATGGTCTAAAGTAAACTCTCTTGTTAAAATCTTTGTGCCACGAATTAAAAGAAAACATTGAATATATCAGAATTATTTGTATATATATTCAATAATTTAATAAAACAAGAGAAATTTGTGAAAAGTGAGCGTGAAAAGCTGATTGTCTCGAATTGAAAAATGATAAAATTTTGCTTTAAAAAAGTTTCTTTCGGCGAAAAACACCCAGATTTAAAAGATATACCGAAAAATGAAATAATTATTACGTTTTAATAAGATTTTTGATACTTATTTGATAAAGGTCAAAAAATTTTTAAAGAAGTTTCCATTCGAAATTTCTTTTGAAAAATAAAAGGTGAAGACAAAACAAGTGTCAGACGGACAGGGTGAACAGTGCATAAACAACGTGCGCTGAACGTTCTAGTAAATGACGATTACTGTAGGGCATGCCGACATATTGTCTCCTTCGTATGATGTAATGATTAGGTTAGTTTAATGTTGTGGGAGATTGGTGCTGAACCTTACAACGGATATACTACTTGACCCCGAAGTCAACAACTTGTTAGTATGACAGAAACTTTGAATGACAGTCATGGATCACAGGTCATTCCCTTCCGGTGAGGGAATCTAAAGAACCAAAGTGAAATAGAATTTGTAAAGGAATTGCATTCTGATTGGGTGAGAAGTATTGCGTGCTAAGGGAGGCAGAGGGTTGTAGAATTTAGAGTCTAAAAGTCAGTGGTGACCCAGACTCGAAGCGAAGCAATTGTAGAAGTGTGACTTAGCCTTTGAGGGGAAAATGACTTTGTCAATGAATTTCTGCTTTTCGTTGAAATAACAGTCAATACTTTTAACTGCAAATAAAATTTCCGGATTCTTTTAATCTCCACTGTAATAAACAGAAGAATCTAAAACATAAAATATTTTTGTCAACTTATTTCTAGCACCGAACGTAAAATGACGGTTTTTGAGTTTTTTCCAGATCAAGCGACAACCTTCCAGTCACCTAAAATATTACACCTAGCAGACTAGTGTTAATGAGTTGGATTCTCACTGGGTGCCTCCATACTCCTGGATTTTTCTTTCCCAAACTAAGCTAATCTAAGTAAATGACTATTCCATTCGCATGAATTCAGCTCGTCAGAAAAAACAAGTTTTGTTTTTGTAACGTTTCCGAAAATTTTCCCCGAATATTTCAGATCCACGGACGATTGAATCCATTTGTATTTAATGGTTTTGGATATCTTATCGTGGATGGACCAGTTTGTCTGGCTTGGATGCTGTACACTTGTGGTCTTGTGCCACAACTAAGTTGCACTTAGGAAATATCTATTTGAAAAGTCTTTGGTTTGTAATGACCGTATTATTTTGGAACCAGGGTTGGGTTTCCTGCCCTTGTCTGCAGGATGAATTTTCTGAATGATCGCTAGGAGGCGATTTAAGCAGTTGGCATGGCGACAAGAAAAAAACCCCCAATAGTTCTATTCTCGCTCTGCATGCTATTTGACGAAGGGCGTAAATATTGTCTATATGTAGAATGTGGAGTGCCCCCTCATTGTCATTACTCCCAGGTCCACTAAGTCAGAGTGGTAGTACCTGCTAGGGTCCTACCTACGGGTCAAATTAAACTATTTAATAATTTGCAATACTTGAAACCATTTAAGTGTGTGCAAATAAAGATTAATGTTAAATTGAATTGTTGGTATTACACAGCAATACTTGAAGTCATCTGTGTGCAAGCGAATGGATAATATCGAATAGAATTATAAGTGTTTGATAGCATTTCTTGAAACCACTTAACTGTGTGCAAACAACAAATAGCAATGATTGAAGCCATTTGACTGTGTGCAAACCAATGAGTTATGACTCGTTTAAAAACAATGTTAACTACAAACTATTCGCTTACAAATCGTATATATTGTATTTATATAAACAGAATTTGTATAGATAAATAGCTCACAAAGGTTGATATGCTATAAAACACAACCAAACTTTGAACAGCTGACATTACATAAGGTGAAAACTCAGCACCTAGACAAATGACGATCACAAACCAAAGAGACATTAAGGCTAAATAGGTAAAATGGAACACACACGCACAGACACACACATGTTTCGTCTTAGTGGGACTCAATATTCTCATTGTATGAATATTTATTGCATAAAGAAATTTATACAAATGTCGCAGGAGGTTTATGATCTAGAGAAGGGAGAAATGTATGTCTTCAACCATCTTAACTAACCATTTTCACCAAGCCAATCTTACTTCATTCCTTTCATCATAACATCTCATTTACTCTAAAATCTTCCAGATTGCAGTCACTAAGTCAAGTTAATCGCTTTCTGAAAAATTTAGGCTAATCTCTTATATACATGTATGTGTGTAGGGCAGGATGACCATGGAATTTTATTTATAAAAATAAACTCCCAGTGGTGTATGAAATCAAAAGTATTCACAATAATGCAATATGAATGTTAATATGAAACCCCCACAAACGAATACGACAGAAAAAGTAAATTAACCGAGCAAAATGAAAGATGCAAGAATTTTTTAATCGAAAGGACTCTCGCATCTCCGGAGAACTTGACCCTCGGTTATTAAATGAGAGAGGGGATATTAATGCTAAAGCCGAGGGAACTAAAAAAAAAAAAAAAAAAAAAAAAAATGAAAATAAAACCAATGCGCATACGTACTCTGGTTAAGTTTAACTAATTGAATGAGTATTATGAATTACATAGCACATAACAATAATATGTATTTGCCCTTGTGCCATGGGCAGAATATAACACAAGGTAAATTTTTAAGCGGGTAGCGACACAAGGCCAAAAACATGGAGCATCCAGTGAGACTTGAACAATGGTCTCCTAATCCAGCTTGTTAAACATTACGCTACGAGAGTTGCCCAACAATAATATTTATACGCAAGTTTAGACATATCAAGGAAATATTTATTAAACTTAGCCGAGTTATGGCACAAGGCCAGAAGTATGGAGCAGCCCGTGAGAATGAAACTCACTCGTGATGGTCTTTTAAGGTTGGTAGGGAAGCCTCTATGTTACGAAAATATAACAATTTCCACGTATTCTTATAAATAGAATGGTATTGTCAAAAAGTCCAACAAAATAGCGTCTTTTAAATTTTTTGTTTTTTTTCACAATAAACGACTTAAAAAACGACAACTCACCCACACCCTTTAAAAAGAAATCAACTTAGATGAATAAACCAGTGCAGATGCTGTATGATTCGTGCATCTTTTTTTTTTCTCCTTCAGTAACAGTTGATGAGCGTAAAGCCCACTTACTCACCATATTGTCCGCTAATAAAGACGACAATATTCCCGTTGCAGCTGGAGAGAAAAGGGAGTCTTTATGAAAACGTATTCGTGGCCAGTGATGCGTGCTCTCCACCTTGTGTGTCTCATTCCAAGGACCCAAATTCGAACGGAAAGCCGTGGCTTTAATTGATACCTTCGGTGTAGAGTTCCCCCTCCTAACCATTGACGATCTCATTAAACCTCTTTAGTTGCTTGCATTATTGTGGCTGGCAAATGAGAACGGAGACGACCTAACAACGTTTTTTTTCTTTTGATGCGCTATACGAACCAGTCAGTTTAGGAACGCTACAGCACTTCTATGCCAAGAAGACTGGAGTGGTAGGCGCAGAAGAGAACCGAAGCATTCTAGTGATCTGCTTAAATGGAAATCGGGTCCAAAGCCGTTTGAGTCAGAAGGATGGAGTAATACTTTCAAACCTAACAATTTGATTTTCCTCCCGAGTGATTTTATAGTGTGGTTTGGCATTGTCATTCTGAACAATGACCTATCAGTCGACTAAAGCTGAAGATTTTTTTCCTCTTCACCCGTCTAAGTTGACAATAAATACATGTGATTGTCTTGCTTTAACCCAAGAGCTCGTAATTAAGGAAGCCTACCATTTTTCTGACAACGTAACAATGTTATATCTACTACTAGACTTATGCAAATAGCTGAAATACAATGAAGACAATATGTATTCAGCAGACAAGTTTCCATTGCATAGTTTTATAGACGAACATCTTTAAATTTGTTTTAGCTCTCAGGATTTAGACAAAATAAATGCATGATGAAGCACCCATACTTAACGTGTAAAATACAAACCTCTGTTTAAATTAAAACCTAGAAATATAGTCAGTAAATGTCCATTGCTATGCACGACTCTGGCCCCGATATATTTGGTCAGATTTCAAGCTCACAGGAATTTGTTAATCTTTGGAAAAATTTTTAAAAACTTGGCCAAGAGCGTGACTTTTTTTTTTTTTAACACACTTAGGGGGTATAGGAAGACTTATTTAGTCATTAGTTTTGTTTGGTGATTTTGTAGTTTTAGTATGACTACTTTTGTTCTTCTTACCTCATTAACTTGTTGACTTCTTTGTCTGTGGAAGACTGCAAGAGAATTAAAGGAAGGAAAGAGACAGATTTTTTAAACTCCAACTTTATTTAGGGTTTAACCGCCATTCTGTGGGCGAGGGAATTTTTTTCTGAAACCAGTAGAAATGCAAGCGTTTCCTAGACTTGGTGTTAAAATTTGTCATTTTCGGTGGGTTTATGAGTTTGCAGTCTATGTCCAGTAGGTGTTTTCAGTGAAGTATATTGTTCGGTGGTTAGTTTGTCTTTCGTCGTTTGTGTCCTGTGGGTGTTTTTAGTAAGGTATTCTAGCAGAGAGTGGACTTGCTAGCTGTAGACATAGCCTGCCACGAAGTCGGGGACTTGGCAAACAGGTGCACTACTTTCCTAGCAGCCGAAAGAGACCTTTTAATATCTGTGGCAGCAGCAGCTGAATGAGAATAGATTTCTTTGGTGCCAGGAAGTTTCTTTCAGGCATGCGCAGATTTCGCTTCATGTCAGGTTTCTGGGAACTGCTATATTTTTGAATTTTACTTAATTTTTTTAAAATCTTCACACGCTCGCGACCTCTAAGTAAGCGAGTTCAAACTCGAGTCCTGCAACTACGTTCACTTTCAGACCAATGCCCATTGGGAAAGGTGTGAATCCTCTTATCCTCCCAGCTATGGGTAAAATAGTATCACTGCTGTTCTTTTACAAGGATTTGGCATTAAATAACCCATCAAGATTGATCTTTTTTTTCTTTTCAGGAAAAAGAAAAAATTTAAATAGGATTCTGAAAGCGAAATACATGTTGGGCATAAATAACATCTCTTAGGAATATCAGTGACCATCTAAAACCTATACGAGCAAACACTGCAAATCTAAATAGTTGGTGACTGTATTGTTATACATTTCCTTTTATTTAAAACTCGATGTATTTGATTTTCCTTTTTTTTCCAGTAATAGTTCTGTATGTGTCTTGGTAATAATTTAGTGTCGAGAAGTCAATAGCAACCCTCCAGTCTTTTAACAGTTGTAGTTCAATTTAAGATTTGAAAAAATCCCCCTCATAATGGCTGTATTTAATTGAAGAAATTCAAATAAGGAATAGAAAATTCAAGGTCAGATGTAACCAATCAAGGAAAAAAAAAAAAATTAACAACAATGATATACTTTTTAAAAGAAATTTTTAAGATTCCTTTTAGAAATAATCTGAGATATTGGATTAAAAGAATGCTGATAAGGTTTACTCGTCTTCTCTATTTAAAAAACAAACTCTGTAATCCGGTTTAATGAATTTAAAGAGCTAAGCTGGTAGATTTAAGAGATTGCAGTAAAATGAGTTGGCGATAAAACCTTATTTGGCGAAACGACACGAAGAAAAAGAATATACAGAATTGTAAATTTAAAAAAAATTCTTTTCGTTTATTCTTTCAGAAAATAGGAAGATTTTGATAATTATCAGTTTTATTAATTTTAAAAATTTTTTTCTTAACAAAACTTTGGGAATAATTTTGGAGCCGGTCAATCGCCTCTTTATTCAATTCTATTGAAATGTTTTTAAAAAAATCAATTTTAGGCATTTCATTTAATTTTTCGTCTTCCAAGAATTCTCAAATCTGATTAAATTTTATTTGAATATTTTCTCTCTGACCGCTTTCAACAATCTTTAAATTACAAGGGTATAATTAACAGATCTTTTTTTAAAAGTCCAATGAAAGTTGTTTTAATGAGATGCTTTTTGGCTAGAAAGGTTTTTAATGTTTATTTTTCTTTTACGTTTGTCACGTTAGTCTTTAAATTTAGATGGCCACGTGTTATAGAAGATTTCTTTTTATATGAACATGTCCGTAATCCTTACGAATGAAAATACTGTTGTAAAATAGCAAAATCTTTGTCGTACTTTGCACTTTAGGTGTGAATGTTTTTGAACTTGGAGCAAAATGTTAAACGTTTTGCTCTTTTGTTTATTTTACTGAATATGGATTCTCATTGTTATTCTGAATAAAGATATATTTTTCTCTTGACCTGAGGTGTATATTCGATGCGAACGTTGTTCATTGAAATATTGACAGAAAAGGCAAATACAATAAACAATTTGAGGCTTGTATGCCAGCAAAGTTTAGTTGATAACAAAATATCGACCGTCTTGCTTTATTCTAAGGGCTCATAATAGAGGAAGCCTAATTTCATCGACGGCTAAACTAGACCTCACAGGAAGGTAGAGTGGGGCTTTAACATGAATATTACCGTATAGATATTTGTTCAGAATTTGTATCAATAATTTCAAATAATGACAAATTGTTCTTATGATAGACAGATGAAAATGTAGCAAATACTCTTGGAAAAGTTATTAGTTGAGATTTGCTTAGTTGCGGTACAGGACAGTGTGTGGGGCACCCAGTGCGACTCGAAACTACTAGTAATTGTCTGCCAGTCTAGCTTGCTCAACCATTGCACTGCAATGAGTCACCTGACAAAGCACAGGATCGGGTGTATGGGGCACCCAGGGAGACTCAAACTCATTAGTTATGGTATGCTAGTCTAGTTTGCTAACCATTAATTCACTCGAAGACGATGAATAGTCATAATCCGTATTATAAAACCAGAAGAGCAAGGTGTTGTGGCTAACTTCGTGGACTGCAAAACATAAAAAGCGAGTTCGAATCAAAGTCCCGGTATTACGTTTAGCCTTGCGAAAAGTATGAACCTATTTCTCTCTACAGCAATAGGTTAAATATTACAACTCTTTTTTTTCTATAAGCATGGCTTTGGCTGGCATTAAATAACTCACAAAGGTTGATATGCCATTAAAGAAGCAAACCAACTAGAAGAGCGAATCATTTTTTGGGGGGATACATCTCGACAACCCCATTCAGGGGGGGGAACAAAGCATGGTAAAATAGTTAGAAAGCAAAGCTAGTGTTTGTACAATTATCACTGGATCCTCCCCCATCTATTTTTGGCCTGGTGTCAAACTAAGTTAACCATTTTGTAAATAACAATCACTGGATCTAACAGCTTTGCACTTTCACTTATTCCAATTACTGGAAAACTTAGTGATAAAAATATCGAACAGGTCAAATCAGCGCTGATTGAGTTCTCTTTGCTCAAAGCCCAAAATTATTTCAATAAGGAATCAGGTGGTTTCAAAGTGAGCTTTTGTTATTGCTTATAATGACCATGCTCTTGACAAATAAATTTAAAGTTTCTCACATTTGAAAGACTTTTGATCTTGTCTTCAAAAATGTCACTTTATACCTTCAACACAAACTGAAATTTAACGAAGGGAAATCCTTCTGGATTTATCGAAGCAGTGTAATCTGGGAGAGTTAATTTCATGCCTTGCCTTGAGAAGTAAGGCATGTTGGGAAAATTTGATTTTAAATTCGTTACTGGTTTCTCAGTTTAGAAGACGTAGCAATAGTCACTGCTATTCACTTAAGACCAGCTTCATCCTTCTATGAAATAATGTCTGTTGTTAATTGGTTCTCTGTACAACTCCGGTCATAAGTATCGCGCAAATCAGACGTTCGTTTTAAAGAATCAATAACTTTGTCAGAATTTTTTATTCATTTTTTATAATTTTGGCATTCACAATAAACAAAAATGTTGTTAAAAGAATCCAGCCCCAAATTAGTTTTCCGCTGCAAACATTTAATCATATTTTGCTTTTTAATTTAAAGAACAGTGCCTTTCAGTATTCTTTTAAAAACAGATATTCAATTACAAAACAATAACAAAAAAAAAAAAAAGACAACAAAATAACAAAACTTAAATTTGATAGTCAAGACCGAAAAAAGAAAATTAAGCCTTTTCTCTTAATTTTTTTCAAGAATTATGTAGGATAGTATCGATTAAAACTTGACTCTGGGGTTAAATTTGGTACCCCCATCAACACCCACTGAAAAAATATCAAAGTATTTAAAAAATAAAAATTATGAAAATATTTTTTGCTTCCGCTTGCAACACTAAATACGAAGATTGGCTGACTAAGATACTCTCACAGCATGTGATCAAATGAAGTTTATTTTTTTAATATAGTCCTCCTTGCAGTCCATACACAACTTCCATTAGTGTTGCAGTACTTGGATCCCATTAGTAAAAAAATCTATCAACTGCAAATATGACATCACCTTATGAACTTTTCAGCCTATCTTGGTACATCATATTCTTTCTAAAAGAACTCTAATTGACCGAGGGAAAAAAAATCAGGTATTTCTAAAGATTTAGATCTTATCAATAATATATATCATGATATTGTCTATAAGGAACTATAGTCAAGTCAAGCTTAAAGAATCCATCCCAGCCAGATCGTTGAATTTAAGCAGCGGTGAGCCTGCTCAATAATTAGATAAGTGACCACTTCGGAACAGCCGGTACCGTAAGCAGTTTGAGGCCTGTATGCCAGACTAAACAAAATCTTGTAAATTCAAGGATATTATTTCCAAGGTAAGCATATTAAAAAATTAGTCTGATTATTTAAAAACAAGTATAAACTTTTATCTTCTTAAAAATAGTTCTCTAGGGAAGCTGTATATTGAAGAAGTTGCTCTCACTGTTGTGAGTATTCAATTGACAATTTCTTCAAAGGGTTTGTCACAACTTATTGCGCGTTCTCAAATTGCAACGTTGGAACAGGATTTTGATTTTTGGGTACAGGAAATAGTCACAAGGACCCAGATGTATGTATTTATCCAACCACTTCGCCACGAGTCAAATACGACCCAAGGTCAATTCTTAAGCGGATTGAATTCAGTTTTTTTTTTCTCCTTGACTGGTTGCAAACCAAAAGCTAAAGAGCCCAGTCTACCCTACTGCTTACTGGGTGGAGAAATGGATTAATGCGTTTCCCCAAGATGCTTAGCGCAAAAGAGAAATTCGAACAGTTTCATTCAGGATTTGAACTCAGGTCACCATATCTATTATCCTGCAACGCTAACCGTTCGGCCATGAGCATCAAATCGGAAATGTGAGGGAAATGTGTTATCACAAAAATATTCTTTTTGGTCGAAAACTCGTTCATAGAGAATGTGTGTAAAAAGTAAGAAGAATGATTTTTTCTTGCCTAGAAAGTAATTAGGTTGGCAACCGGGATTTAGATAAAAATCAGCTGATCAATGTTAATCGATTATCAATCGTTAAACATCGATGAAAACTCTTAACTTTTATCTCAATTTCGTCAGTTAAGCAGAAAAAAAGCTTCGATGGTCTCTCGTTATCCAAAAACACCAATCACCTAAATGCATGTTCTTAGAATAGAAGGAATTCTCTAAGTTTATTGATCTCTGTTTGGTTTTCTTTGTTTAATGGCGTATCAACCTTCGTGAGCTATTTAATGCCAAAGTCATTTTTCGAGAAGAAATGTAATGATACTAATTAGGCTATAGCTGGGAAGGGATATGGGGATTCATGCCTTTCCCAGAGGTAAGAATCCGAAAGTAAATGTAATAGCGTGATGGGAGTTTCAAGATGCTTACAACAATGTCACAGTCCAATACGTTAACCATTACGCTGCGGCGACTCTCCATGATTGTTAAGTTGTTAAAAGTTTTTCTTGTCCTGAAGTGTTACACAATTTCACCGTTTTTACTGATGTATTTGGTTCCATCCATACCTTCTATGTAAAGAAAGTTTTTTCCTGTTGCCTTCAACACCAGACACAGATCTTCTGCTGTGATCCCGCGAAACTGAAGCTAGATTTAAAGTACTGAGTATCACCTCTTATCATCACAACAAATCGTTCTTTAGATATATAACATTGAATAAAGACACGACATAACTGAAACACATTCACAAGTGCGAATCTACAAAAGTTAGAAAAAAGCTAAGAAATATGACCGATAGATATATTTACAATGACTAAATCACAAAAATCGGATTGAAACCGAGGCAAAGTAAAACAATCGTCGGACCAACAGCTCCTCCCCACAAAAAAACAAACAAACAAACAAAAAACGATATATACTGGTTGGTAAACAATCTTTCACTATAAGAGAGTGGGTATTAAAGTGTATCTAACGTATGTGCACATATATAAACCCTCGGCGAAGTCGCTATCACGTGGCTCTTAATAGTGTTTTTTTCAAACATTAAACCTACCGTAACAGTTTATACCTCATGACGTCACCAACATATAATAAACATGCCTATTTAAAAAATGCAATGGTTCTTGGATAACTTCACAATTTGCTGAATTTGGAACACAACAAAACGACACTTAAGTTTTTAATTACGAGGTGCATACGATAAGTTTCCAGACTTTTTTCGTATGGGCACTTTTATTAATAGTACCCACATGAAACTTTAGTCCCCTTCGAAGTAATATCCTCCGGCTGCAATGCACTTGTTGTACCGTTCCAACAGCTGGAAGGCCCCATGGAAGTCCTCTTGTGTGAGCGTGTCAACGACCTTCGTCACAGCCTCTTCCATCTCCTCAATTGTCTAATAACGACAGGCTCTGAGCTTAGGGAATAACCAAAAGTCACCGGGAGCAAGGTCTGGACTATTAGGAGAGTGAGGAAGTGTCTTGATGCCCATCTTAGTCAAATAGTCTGTGACGAGTATGGAGTTGTGGACTGGTCCATTGTCCTGGTGGAAATGCCACTGACCAGATTTAATAGTACCACTACTGTTCTTCTTGGAGAATGGGTTTGACATTAAATGACCTACAAAGGTTGATATGCCATTAAACAAAGAAACCCAACCAAACCAAACCATCAAAAACTGATGCTCGATTAATGCAAGATGCTTCAAAAGCAGTCTGAAGCATTCCATACGTTTCTGTAGCATTTTTTCCAAGTTTAAAACAGAATTTTATTGCATATCGATCTTCTAAAGTGTCCTCACGTCCAGATTGCATTTTTGAAATTCACCAGTTGTGACAATCAGGCTTTAGTAGGGTGTATTCCAATTGCTGCTGTAGCTGTTCATTTGAACCTGCAATCATAAAAATTGGTCAGTCATCTCATAGGATGTATAGCAATAAGATACTGAATTTTCAAGAGTCCACGACAATTTTAAATGCCCATACGAAAAAAGTCTGGAAACTTATCATATGCACCTCGTATGACCAACAATAGTTGAAAGTTCTTCAAACAACCAATAAAAACACTTAATATTGGCTTGATCTAAATGTGCACCATTTTACTCTTTTGAAACAACACAGAAAATGTAATTATGAACACGATTCCCTAACGTCTAGGCATAAAATAACCGTAGATGGGTTGAGATGCCATTAAAATCAATCAATCATTTACTCTTTTCTAAATGTAGACATTAGTAATATCAACTTTCTATCGATCTTATTAATCTCTCGCATTCTCTATGTCTGTTTTGCATATACACATTCTCTCTCTGTCTCTGTCTCTCTCTTTCGTGCGTGGGGTGAGGGGTGTCCTCGTTATGTAATGGTTAAAGCGATGAGTCATTGGTATGACTCGTTCTGGGATTGAACCCCGGTCTCCCGGACCATTGGCAAACACTGTACTCATTAGGCTATATATATATATAAACAGGATTTGGCATTAAATAGCCTACAAGGGTTGATGTCATAAAACACAACCAATCAACCACATAGCGAGATTTCTTTTTATCAGTACAATAGACTTAAATTGCTCCAAATCAATTTTAGGTTTAATTTGCAACTGGACGAGACTTTGGAAAGTCAGCGTCTGCGCTAAATGTAACTTTTAAGCATCCAACTTCGCGATAAAACGGAGATAACTATGAAATATCAATAATACCATGGACACTTGTTTCCACAAGAATTTGAAGGTCTCGGATATCTTACAATATCCACGTACATACATGCGTATACACACTGAAACGCGTTAATTTATTTACCCAACCCTTCCGCATTAGCAGGTGGCAACACAAGGTTAACGCTGAGAACTGCTAATTTGAATTTGAATTTTCCTTTTCCTAGATCGGTTGCCTAACAAAGGATAAAGAGTTCAGTTAACCCCATTATTTAAACGTAGTTGGAAGGAGAATAGTTGGATCTATACCTTTCCTAAAAGCATCTGTGCTATGTAAAATGCAAACAGTATCGTCCAGGGTTTGAACTCAGATCGCTGTGTCCATTTCCTAGCGCCTCCAAACGTGTATAGATAAAATTATACAAACTGCTATATATATATTATATAAACTGCTATATATATATATAAGTAGTAAAGTTAGCGACCATAGTCGAGGTTGACCCGAAGGCTCCCTTTTCGATAGCTACTACACCAAGGTGTAGGGGAGGGCGCTACTCCATTCCCAGGATTGCTCCACTTTACCCTTGAACCGTACCTTATAATGCTGAGTGTTAAGCAAGGAGGCATCAAGTACCATTTTTTGAGTCTTTGGTATGACGCGACCTGGGATTGAACCCAGGTCTCCCGGGCCATTGGCGAACACTCTAACCCCTAGGCCAATGTCCGGTCTATATATATATATATATATATATATATATATATATATATATATATATATATATATATATATATATATATATATATATATATATATATATAATATATATATATATATATATATATATATATATATATATATATATATATATATATATATATATATAATATATATATATATATATATATATATATATATATATATATATATATATATATATATATATATATATATATATATATATATATATATATATATATATATATATATATATATATATATATATATATATATATATATATATATATATATATATATATATATATATATATATATATATATATATATATATATATATATATATATATATATATATATATATATATATATATATATATATATATATATATATATATATATATATATATATATATATATATATATAAACTGCTATAACATTTGAGAGAGAGAGAGAGAAGTAACGTTTGTCAACTGTGTGCTTATTTGTTTGGAAATGACAAGAAAGCAAATCTTTCTGTGCCTGATTCCATTACTAATCATTTAGGTCAAGTCCTTTTGCTGTTATGACGCGATGGAACATCTAAAGATCAAGTGAGGGCGTTACGGTTCCTGCGCAATTTTCCTATTCATATTGACATGCCAATTTGCCCACACAGTCACAATTGTATAATTCTCAGTGAGGAACGAATTCTCTATAATCCAATTTTGTACGCAAGCCTTAATTCTTCGAAAGGTCGATTGGCATAAGAATGTATGACAGCTACTTGGTTGCTGTTAGCGTGTGTGTAGGCCTAAGAGCACCTCTGTCGAATCGTTTTATGTCCACAATGAATAAAATACGCATTTTCATGTGCGTACGCTTTCAGGTTTGTTCCTCAGTCGGCGAATAGAAACAAACTTTTTGGTGGAAACCACATTTAATCCAAATACAAGTTTGGAGTTAACTTTTGTGCTTTTAAATTCAGCAGAATAATTGAAGTTTTTGTTATTTGGAAATTTAATGCACAGAGAAGAATCTATCAATTATGTTCCTGCTTTGTTGACAGGGCTTAGAATACGATGACTATATCCCCTGTAGAGGGCTAAGACTCCCATAAAACTGTGATTTTTCAGAATAAGACACAACTAACTGTATTTGAAGGTGAGGCTATAGTTCTGGAATTCTGGGCATTTTAGAGTATCTCTTCATAGCAATATAGAGTATCTCTTCATTGCAATGACTCCCAGATTTTCTCTAATTGATAATATCTGTTAGGTTTCTATCAATCGTTCAAATAGATCGGTTTAAAAATTACTCGTATTTGATTGGACTGTGTTAAGGATAAAAAAAAATCCCTAAAAATCCAAAGCAAAATAAAAACAAAAGAAAACTAAAACAGCAACAACATAAAAAAAACCCTTAAAAACCACTATACAGGGTGGAGAGATAAAATTGTCGATCTAGAAAAGACGACATGATTCCATTTCCGTTTAATGAAAACCGGTTTTCTTTTTTTGTTGCAGACCACCTACTAGTTGGCCAGTTGTGTACAAATCCAAGAGCGATAGGAGCCTTCTATCATGTCTGAAAGTGACACAAGTGACACACGAGTGAGATCGGAAATGCGCCGCTGTACAACTTATGCTCTCTACCGATCCAAGTTATGACAACAGAACCATTGCCAGCACCCTCAAAATGCAAATCTGGACGGTTCAACGCTTGAGGGCACAGTTCAACGCATCAGACGACCCTTCGGACGGCTACGGTTATGGTCTTTGGTGTGGTTTCAAGTGAGGGCCACATCATGCCACCTCACATCTTCGAAGTTGGCTTGAAAGTCAATACCAAAGTGTACCTGGATGTGCTGAAGAATGAAGTGATCTCCTGGTGCAATCAGGTGGCCGGTGGCAGACCCTGGGTGTGGCAGCAGGACTCGGCGCCAGCCCACAAGTCCAAAGAGACCCAGGCTTGGATTCAGAAGGAGTGCTACGACTTTGTACCCTTCTGTTACTGCCCCCTCCTCCCCGACCTGAACCCGCTGGACAACTTCATTTGGTCATACGTCGAGAACATCACCAACATGACCTCCCACAACACCAAAGCCAGCCTAATCGCCGCCATCCGCTGAGTATTCGCCGAGCTCCTGCCGCGCTTGTGGAAAAGGCATGCTCCCAGTTCTGGATCCGTATCGAGGTGGTGATTGAGGTTGAAGGCGGCTACATTGAATAGATGTCAGCTCTACTACATAATCAAGTTACCTGAATTGATTTTTTCAATAAAAGTTTTAAAATAAAGCTGTAGTGTTGTTTTCTTTAGGACGACAATTTTAGCGTTCTACCCTGTAGATGTCAGCTCTACTACATAATCAAGTTAGCTGAATTGATTTTTTTCAATAAAAGTTTTAAAATAAATCTGTAATGTTATTTTTTTTAGGACGGCAATTTTATCGCTCCACCCTGTACAAAAAATGTTAATATGAATGTACAATAAACGAGATTCCCTTACTTCTAGGCATATCAACCCTTGACAGGTTGACATGCCATAAAAATCAATCATTCAATCAATCATATTAACTATATTTGTGTAATATACAATTTTAAAGTTCTAGTTTTACTCTGCTGATTAATGAAAATGTCTTTGTTTTCAGTATTTTTTCTTGTTTTTTTTTATTCTTGTTTATTTTTTATTCTTGTTTATTTTAAGCTGTCAAAGATAAAAAAAAGCAAATTTGTGCTATTTTATTTTATGGGTTCAAAATGGGACACAAAACAATATAAACTGTTTGCAATATCAAACATACATTTAGTTAGGGATCTGTTAACGAAATATACAGCTGAACATTAATTACCATTCCTTTTATAAAGGAGACAAAAGCCTTAAAATGAGGAAGGTCAACCATTTTCTTCTAACATTGACGATAATTAGTAGAGAGTCATTATTGAAGCTGACCCACTGTAACATTTTGTAGGTGAATGGGGTACCGAGGTGCGAAGAGTTATATTTTTCAAAAAAGCTAGCAGCCAAAAGAAAGACTAGTTAACAAAGTTCAACATGTCGTCTGGTAGACTTGGTGTTAGAAGATATACATGATCTAGCAGTTAATTAGCCTTGCCGTGGTTACCAATCTCGATCGGCTATCAGCTATATCGGTTGGGCTGCAGAGGGGTAAGACCACACCCCTCCAACGAGTGTCCTAGATATGACATTAAACAATCCGATGGTTAGGCTCCAGTAATGCTGGAGCTCTGGGGAATGCGGAATACCCATTCATTGCCATCGCTCCCGGGTCCACTCTGGCGCGGAGTGGTAGCACTTCATAAGGTCCAATCTATGGGTCAAATAGAACTGTTTGTTATTTAAACTGAGTGCAAACAAATGACTTATGCAAAATTGAATTGTTCGAAATAGAACTGTTTGATCATTTAACTGTGTGTAAACAAATGGCTAATGTTTAATTCAATTGTAGGTAATGCATAGCAATTCTTGAAACTATTTGTTGACTTATGTTTACAAATCCTGTATATCTAATACAAATGAAAAAAAGAAATTTGCTTTGAAATGACCTAAAATGGTTGATATGTCATAAACCCAACCCACCCAAATCATATACATTTAATATATATGTATAAAGCAGATTTAGCATTAAATAACCTTCAATGGTTGATATGCCATAAAACCAAACCAAAGTAATCGATCGGCCATCTAAGAGGCGGGTGAAAGCTAATCGGATGAAGCCGCTCACACGCAGCGGAAATTGTGTTGGATGTTCTGTGAACCTTGATAAAATATTTCTCGATTTGTCCTCTCTTTTGGTGGCTGAGTTACGAGGAGACGAGCGTTCAAGATTACAGAAAACGAGGAACGATTCAAAGATGGTAAAAGCCGGTTCCTATTAGAATGAAGAAGCTACCTCACAGATTGTGTCCATTATTCATTTTCGCCTACTTCCGCATCTTCAGAAACTAAACAGAGACAATAAAACAACAGAGGTCCTAACTCATGAGGTGAGTTGTGATTGTGTGTTTCTCTTCGCCTATCCGACAATTAGCCTTCACCAACGTCGTGCGAGCTGATGGTAAAAAAAATTGACGTTACGTTGTTTGCTGTGAGCTTCTTTTTGCAGAACAAAAACAATCGATTTGTTGATCACAGTGAGATAAGTGATGAAAAATAGATTATATGACAATCCACGGTATTCTGCACGGTTCCTGAACCGAGATCACGGATCCAATAAAAAGGTCACTGTTTTGTGGTTGGCATGTTGTCGTGCTTCAGGCGTCGGGATGCCTGGAAAGACGACCCTTTCAGAATGTAAATTATAAATTTACGCCTCTCAGCCAAAAAGGTAATTTTAGTCATGATCTCAAAATCGAAATTCACTCGATTGAATTTAATGGTATGTCGATCCGTCTAGGGTTACTTTATGCCAATAGGTTAGGGAATCGTGTTCATTGTACGTTCACATTACATTTTTGTGCAGTTGTTTCTAAAAAGTTTTTTGCACATGATCTTATCGAATACGAATAATTTTTACTGATTTGTTTGATCAATAGATAGGATCTTAACAGGGTACAGAAACCTCACCGCTAAATACAATTTACTCTCATTCTCTGGACATCCTTTTTGGGGGGGATAAAATTCCTCAACCAGAGATATAGATAACATATTCTAAGCCTCACCGAGAGAGCAATGTTCACAAGAGTAAAAGCCATTTGCTGTAGTAGCATCCATTTACTTACGAATCTATATATAACTTAAATCTATCTATCTATCTATCTATCTATCTATCTATCTATCTATCTATCTATCTATCTATCTATCTATCTCAGTCTCTTCACTATCTATCTATCTATCTATCTATCTATCTATCTCAGTCTCTTCACTATCTATCTATCTATCTATCTATCTATCTATCTATCTCAGTCTCTTCACTATCTATCTATCTATCTATCTATCTATCTCAGTCTCTTCACTATCTATCTATCTATCTATCTATCTATCTATCTCAGTCTCTTCACTATCTATCTATCTATCTATCTATCTATCTATCTATCTATCTATCTATCTATCTATCTATCTATCTATCTCAGTCTCTTCACTATCTATCTATCTATCTATCTATCTCAGTCTCTTCACTATCTATCTATCTATCTATCTATCTATCTATCTATCTCAGTCTCTTCACTATCTATCTATCTATCTATCTATCTCAGTCTCTTCACTATCTATCTATCTATCTATCTCAGTCTCTTCACTATCTATCTATCTATCTATCTATCTATCTATCTATCTATGTGTGTTCGCGCGTGTGTGGGTATATAAGGCATGATAAAAAAGTGTTGAGCTGAAACTTAAAACCAAGTTCTAAAATTCAAATTAAAACGTGTGCAGAACTGAGCAACTGATATAATAAAGGGAATTATACTAATTTACTGAACTGAAAATTCATCTCAAGGTTAAGTAACCATAATATAAATTCTATAAACAGGATGAAAAGCGATATCGAGCCTAATAGCTGCCGAAGGCGGCATTTAAATGAGTGCATATAAAACCATAATAGTTTTAGATTCCCTCTGTACAGAGAGAGAGAGAGAGAGAGAGAGAGAGAGAGAGAGAGAGAGAGAGAGAGAGAGAGAGAGTTCTCCTTTTCCTATATAAATGATATATGCTTGTATTGACCATATTAAGTGTAATGTGTTCAACCGAACCATTGAGCCTTGTCATCTGTTTAATAAAAGAGTCCCCCCCTCAAAAAATGCCCCCTTCAATGTGAGCATTCAACAAAGTCTCACTACCGCATTTTTCTTTATTAAGTCATGTCAACAGTCAACCAGCAAATCGTTTAAACATTAGTTCTCTGTCTTTTTGTTGACAGCGGAAAGCTTTCATAAGTGCATGAGTACTCAAACCACACAATCCGATGCAGCAATGAATCGGTCGATGTGTACTTGCCAGCATAGCCCAGTGGTGCTGCAGCAAAGGTTTCTTTGATTCGATTTCTTTGTTTAATGGCATATCAACCTTTGTGGATTGTTTAATGCCAAAGTCATTCTTGTAGAAGAACAGTAATAGTTCTATTTATCCCATTGCTGGTGGGGGAGATAAGAGGGGGGGGTTCATCAGAGAATTAATCCCAAAGTGAATGGAATAGGGCAACTGGCGTTCGAATTTGCTTTCTACGATGTCAAAGTTCAGTACGTTTGCCACTACATCACGGGGAAATCTCCCAATGCTTTATGCGTTTCACTTCGTTCGAATGCTCATGGGGAAAAAGACGAATTCATTTATTTTCCCTCTATTTATGGTTAAATAGTAAGGCCAACTGGGTTCAGTCGTAGGGCTTTGGTACAGTAACTAATCTAAGAAAAGAAAAACTCTGAATTTACACCAGTTTTAATCCGCTTAAAAATTGACCTTGTATTACATCCTGCCTGCTGTGGAGGTGTTGGCTAAATACAGACACGTTTAATTTTGTTATAAGTTTGGAGTAGATATTGATTAGACTCTGTTTAGTTGTGGCACAAGGTCGGGACGTATGAAGCACTCAGAATATATCTAGGGAACAATTATACCACTTGGAGTTCTCTTATAATATAAATTATTTAGTTTTGTTGTACATGCCAAAAATATTTAACACTTTGTTTTTGTAAACAATATATATATATATATATATATATATATATATATATATATATATATATAACCGGCAATTGGGTAAAGTGTTCGTCAATAGCTCGGGAGATCGGGGTTCGGTCCCAGGTCGAGTCATACCAAAGACTCAGAAAAATGGTACTTGATACCTCCTTGCTTAACATTCAGCATTATAATGTAGGGATCAAGAATGAAGTGGAGCCATCCAGGGAAGGAGTAGCGCCCTTCGCTATACCTCGGTGTAGTAGCTATGGAAAAATGAAGGCTTCGGGTCGCTTTCGACTACGGTCGCCAACTTTACTTAAATATATATATATTGTTTACATAAAGTGTTAAATATTCCAATTAAGAATATTCAACTCTTTCTGTAAACAATGTATATCTATTACGATGCACCTTAATGATTCTAGCTCCATAGCCTTACATCTTAAAACCCATTCTATTCCCAAATCCAAATTTCGAAAAATTCTAACTGAAAACACCACTATAATTGCACACGAAATTAATAAGCTACAACTACAAATCTTAGAAGCCCTACACATAAAAACAAAAAACTTTAATCAATTTTGAAAATAGTGATAATGTTTTGAAATGACTTTAGTTTTTTTTTTAATATTCCAAATTTTTTGGTAATATTCTATTTCCGTTGATAACATTCTGTTTTTAAATTCATCAGCATCTCAGTTTTATCCAACTCTGCATTTACATAATTTTGTTATGTTATAAAAAACCTAAAAAACTTTCAAAACTCTTTTAAAAAACACTCTTTATACATGCAAGCAATCCCTGATGATGGCCTATGAAAGATCGGAAAGCACTCAGGACAATTTTGGTAAATTCATCCACCAATTCCAACCTGAAGCCAAAGACACTTATCAGGAAACTTGAAAGATTTTTAATAAAATTATATCGACAAAATGTGTCTTTATTATTTAATCAAACGTGCTTAAATGAAAGACTGCTCCCCAACTACACACACACACACACACACACACACACACACACACATTCATATATATATATATATATATATATATATCAGTGGTGACTCTAGCCTATTTTTGCTACTCGTTCCCCACCGCCCTCTGTCAACTTCAGTTCCCAACCCGTGGTCCGTGGACCCAAAGTAAGTCATCATAGTTGCTATTTCGTGATTCTCCATTGTATAGCACAGATTGACAAACCTACCTTGCATGGTGTTTTTTTTTGTAAACAATCAAGATACTATATAATTTGTAGTCTTGTTAATACAGTAGATAAGATAATTTTTTTCCTTTCAAAAGTATAGAAGAAAAGAGAAGATGTTCATTACTATGACAAGAAAAATATGTTTATTAGAATAAAGAAACTGATGACAATATACACAGACACAGCTAGTAGTTTCAATTTCGCTTAAAATAAAGATTATTTGTTGAAAATGTATTCAAATAAACAAATTTTAGTTACAGAATGTAATACATGCAACATTCACTAAAGAAATAGACATCTGTTAGTGAAAAAACGAATTAAAACACGCCGTTTAACCAACATTTACCATAACGATGATGATGATGACGTCAGGGACGGGTATAATCTGCTATCCCCCCCTCTCTCTCTCTCTCGGTCCCTCTCCCTCTTCCTAATTCAGCTGTCAGCAGTCAGAATGTGCTAAGATTTTTGCGCACGGTGTTTGGGTTGCTCTTGCTATTGGCTACAGCCAAAAGCGGATTTCTCTAACATTACTGCTATTATAAGGGTCTAGTGCTCGGTACGGATTTGCGCGTGTTCAACATTATAGCCGATTTTATGGGATGTTCAATGAATCTGACGGTGGCCGGACAAAGACCATCCGTTCAAAACAGCATTGTTGTATTATTCCCAGATATATTTATGAACTTTTGGCTACTTAGTTATCGAAACTTGAATAGATACGTAATTTAATTGAGATCAGACTAAGTATGTTTGCTTGAAATTAATGGATGATCTTTAATCCATTTTGAATAACATTGACCGAGTTATTGGTCGTGCCAGGCACGAGTAGCACTAGTCCCGTCTCCGCCCCTGATATATATATATATATATATATATATATATATATATATTGTTTACATGAAGTGTTAAATATTCTTGGTATGCACAAATAAGTTTATCTTGTTTTTCCTTTTGCTGTGTTCAGTGTTAGTATATCATGGATAAAATGTTTCTCCTTGGAGATTGGGGACTCTTCTCCTCTACCAAGCGTTTAGTACCGTGAAAGTGACCATTTGAAATTTCAGTTCTTGAACAACTACTATTTACACAAATCTATAATCTCTTTCTGAAGCCGACATTATCGTTAAGGCGCCGTTTACCATCGCTTTAACCCTTTGACACTGAACAGCTGATGTTTATACCGCTAACAAGAAGTAAATAAACCTGGCCGGTTCGAATTTCTGCCTCGGATTTCCCACTTCTAAATTGTTCTTGTCAATAAAAAGATGCAATTTTATATATAATTTTTTTTTTTGGATGTATTTTAAATTGCCAATAAAAATTTATAATCTGTAATTCAAAAGACTGTAAAGCGATTAAATAACATAACAGCGTTTTACATTTTCAGCAATTTTTCAAGCCAAAAACTCAGGATGAGAGTTGTGGTTGGCTCAAAGTTCTAAGGGTTAATCCCGAAAAAAGTAAAATATTTTACCATTATTTTAAAGAAAGGAGAATAGAGGACATTGATTTAGTGCTCAACAAGAATAAATTCTTTTATATCTTCAGTTATAAACATCTTTTTTCTTTTCATCTTTAAGCTCAGTCGTCTGGGGTTGTAGAATACTTCGACTGCATCTCTGCAGAGGGGTAAGACCCCTCCTCAAATATGTTTTGGATATGACAACTGCATCTGATAGTGAGACTCCAGGGCTGGAGTCTAAGGGAATGTGCAGTGCCCCTTCATTGTCATTACTCCCAGGTCCACTCTTACCCGGAGTTGTAATACCTGTTAGGGCCCCATCTATGAGTCAAATTGAACTGTTTAATCATTTACTATACGTGAAACCATTTAACTGTGTGCAAACAAATGATAAATATTAAATTATTAGTATTTCATAGCTATATTTGGAATCATTTAACTGTGTGCAAACAAACGAATAATGTTGAATAGAATTATTAGTATCAAATAGTAATATTTGAAAACAGTTAACTGTGTGTTAACAAATAAGCTCATTTTTATAAACAGAATTTGGCATTAAATAACATATAAAGGTTAAAATATAATAAAACGCAACCAACCAACCAACCAAACAAACAAACAAACAAACCTTTTCCTCTTTTCCTTCTAAAATTCTGACGATACAAAATATTAATCTTATCCTGCAAACATTTAATTCTATTTTTAACTAAAGTTTCGTCGAAAATGAAGGAAAGGAAAAGATAAACATGTGGTTATAAAAAATGATCACACTCTTTTATTTCTAATGTTACAGGTTCTTTTTGGATCCCTTTTAAGAAAATGTGAAATAGTTTTCTTGCCAATTTCATTATTGATTCTCAACGTCGGGCCTTAGGCACCACAAGCAGGGCTGAGAAATTCTAAAAATGGGCCTGGAGTTGACCAAAGGATAATAGCTGTGCTTTGAAATTCAATGTTACATGGAATTTTTATTTGTACATATGTGAGCCTGAAATTTCTTTGACACCAAAAATTGGTCATCAGGAAAAGAAAAAATTGGGAAATACTAATTTAACTTAACTTGTACGGTAATTTATCGAATGTGGAAAAAGGTCAAATATTTGGTTATATTGGGTTATATTTATATTTGGTCAAGCCAAGGAACGTCAGATCATCTTTCACTGGCGTGGAAATGTCATTTCTAATTTGGCAAACTGAAGGAGAGCACACAGTGCCACATTGGACAAATTGTTGACTTCTTTGACGATCTGAAGTAAAACTAAATGAATATTTATGTTCCCCCAATGGGGGGCATCTCGAAGAAAAGGTTTTCGGAGAAAGTTAAAGAGATGAAGAATTCCTCCATATTAGTCAAGGAAACGACAGACTGGAACTGATACCCCCTCCTCCCTAAAAAAGCAAAACAAAAACAAAACAAAACAAAAAACAAGAAAAAACAAAAAATTTACAAAATACAAAAGCCCAGTCAGCTGGAGTAGCTGAATACGCCGACTGCTTCTCAAAAAGTGGTATAAGAATCCCCCCACCCAACATATGTCATGGATATGACACTAAACTGCATCCAATGAAGGGGCTCTAATCGTGGAACTTTTGGGAATTTGGAGTACCCCTTCATTGCCATTACTTCCAGGTCCACCTAGGCTCAAAGTGGTTGAGCCTATTAGGGTTCCATCTCTGGGGGTCAAATAGAACTGTTTGATAATTTACTAAACTTGAAATTATTTAACTGTGTGCAAACAAATAAACTCTGCTCTTTTAAAAATGTTACTTACAAAATATTAGTTCACAAATCATATATATATAATATACATGTATAAACAGGAGAAACCATTTAACTGTGTGCAAACAAATGATTGAATTATTTGTATTAGACAACAATGAGTAAAATCATTTAATTATATGCGAACAAATGAACTCTCGTTCGTTTGAAAAATGTTACCTGTAAACTATTAACTTAAAAAAATCACATGTATAAACAGGATTTAGCATTACATAAACATCAAGAGTTGATATGCCATTTTAACCAAATAAACATCCCTACTCATATTTATTTTTGATGTGACAGGTTCTTTTTGGATTGGTTTCACAAACAGAATGTTAATTAGGTTTTTGTTCAGTCGATAAAGGAAATATACATTCTTTCATAAATTGTCGCCCACCCCTAATATGCGTGTGTGTGTGTGTGTGTGTGTGTGTGTGAAGCGGTTTTGGTCATGACTTGTCACTGTCCTGATAACTAACTTTCTGAAAATCTCCAAGTTTCGAGTCTGACCACCTCTCGTTCCAACAACGTGAGTTCCTGTTAACATTAAATAAGAATATCTGAGATATAATTGTGTGTAAACTATAAATATTAATTGTTACTTGAAACAATAATTGTTTACAAATGCTGTTTAGTCTTCTTCTTCTTCTTCTTCTTCTTCTTCTTCTTCTTCTTCTTCTTCTTCTTCTTCTTCTTATTATTATTATTATTATTATTATTATTATTATTATTATTATTATTATTCCTCTTCTAATAATAATAATAATAAAAACTACTCGAGACAAAACTCTCTAGCCGAAACCTTGTCAAAAGAATAAATACCTGGGCTGTACCCCTCGTTAGATATTTAGGACCCTTTCTCAAGTGGACCAGAGATGAACTTAAACAAATGGACCAAAGAACAAGAAAACTAATGACAATGCATAAGGCATTACATCCCAGAGACGATGTTGACAGACTATATGTATCAAGAAAAGAGGGAAGAAGAGGACTTGCCAGCAATGAAGACAACGTTGACGCATCGATACGACGACTCGAAGGCTACATAGAAAAACACGATTACAGCCATCAGAAACGATACTGATAACACGATGGACAACAGAACGACAATAACTAGGAAACAAAAATTGGAAGGAAAACAACTCTATGGGCGTTTTAAACGACTAATAAACCACATCTCACATGACAAAACCTGAACATGGCTAAGAAAAGGAAACATTAAGAGAGAAACAGGATCTCTTCTAATAGCAGCGCAAAACAACGCCGTAAGAACCAATCATATCAAAGCGAGAATAGGTAAGACGCAGCAGAATAGTGAATGTAGTTTATGTAGTGACAGAGATAAAACCATCAATCACATAATAAGCGAATTAGCAAATTGCCACAGAAGGAATATAAGACTAGACATGATTGGGTCGGCAAGGTGATCCACTGGGAGATGTGCAAGAAATTGAAATTTGACCATACGAACGAAGGGTATATGCACGACCCAGCGCCTGTCTTAGAAAATAACACACATAAACTCCCATGGGACTTTGACATACAGACGGATCACCTAATCTCAGCCAGAAGACCAGACATAAAAATAATCAACAAAAAAAAAAAAAAAAGAGAAATTGCAAAATTGTCGACTTTGCTGTCTCGGTTGACCACAGAATAAAACTGAAATAATGTCAAAAGAAGGATAAGTACCTCGACCTTGTTAGGGAATTGAAAAAGCTGTGGAACATGCAGGTGACAATTAAATCAATTGTAATTGGTGCTTTTGGTACAGTAACTAAAGGATTACTAAAGGGACTGGAGGACTTGGAAGTTGGCGGACGAGTGAGACCATCAAAACTACAGCATTATTGAGAACGGCCAGAATACTGAGAAGAGTCCTGGAGACTTGAGGAGACTTGCTGTCACTCAAACTCCAGTGGAAGACTATCAGCGTTAGCTGATGTGAAAAAACTATAATTATAATAATAATTTGGAAACATAATTGCTTGAAATACTTGAAACCATTTGATTGTGTACAAATTATCTGTCTTAAAAATACTTGAAATGATATAACCATGTGCGAATTAGTTGTATTAGGAATGATTACTTGAAGCTTTTATTGTTTACAAATCATTATTACCCTTAATTAATTAAAACCGTATAAATGATTGTAAAAAAGCGAAAAAATGACTTCGGTATTAAATAATCCATTC